>LUGF01051927.1:76285-100930 GCA_001625245.1 Calycopis cecrops | reverse complement strand
CAAATAATACATAGATAAACCATTCATGACCTAGGCGGGATTCGAACCCGCGACCCCTGGCGCTACATGCTCAACTTATCCGAACCTTGTACCACTGCACCAGCCTGGTCGTCAATTCATAAGTGTGTTTACGCTTACAATATTGATAAACATACATGTGCATGTTTTTTTTTATTTTTTTTGTTATGGCTCCCTTGACGGATTTGCCAATATCAGAGTTATGGATAGACTTTGTTTAATTATGTACATTATTAATGTACATGTTACTTTTAGTTTGTGTTATTGTCTGTAATTTTTTCAGCAGTACCTTCAAATTTAGATTAATATATATATATATATATATATATATTGTATATTGACATACTGACGTATTGACATATACATTATTTATTTTGAACTACTTGGAACACAAGATATACATTAGCATCCCATACATGCGAAGTTGTGAACAAAACAGCATAAAACGGAATGTGCATTATGCTTCACGTGCCAATGCAAGATAAGCCTAATAAATAAGATAAATCTTAATATCTTGTTCTTATATTTAAATTACAGTGTAACAAAAAGTAAAAAAGATGATGAACCAAGAAGTAAAAAAGATGATGATCCAGATTGGCTTCCAGATGAAGATGTGGAAAAAGAATTATCTGCAATGGGTGGTTTACCTGTGTACAGGCTTTCAAGACAAAAACGTAATATAGATTTTATAAATTATGTAAAAACTACCATCAATATAAGCTGGAGGATGTCCACTGCTGGACCTAGGCCTCTCCTTTGAGCACCAAAAAATGGAAAAACATCATTATAATGACTATACATTTTCTTTACATTTGTTCAATAAATAAGAACGAGTGACAAGGAACCTTAGCAATGTCAAATAGCCTAATAAACACCTAAGTAAATATAGAAATAAAATATCTATAAAGTTTTGTCTATTTTCTGTTAAGTACTCTTGTTACGTACAGCACAGAGAGGATCTCTAATATTATTTTTTATTTTCAGTTTCCATATACACTTGCCATAATATTTATTAATTGATATATTACCACATATTTAGTGTTTGTTTTTGTTATAAAATGCTGGAGTTAAAAACATAGAATTGTAATGTTTGCAGCTATGGAACTGGATATTCCACCGAAACCAGTAAAGAAAGTCAAACAACCTGTTAAAAGAGTTACAAGCACTCCATTAAAAACCAGAATTAAGCCTATAATGTAAGAAATGTTAAATATTTAAGTAGAGGTAAACACATATTCAATAAGATTAAGTTACTATGAAATCTAAGATACTGAATTTGAGATTGCATGTGTGATGTGTATGTCTTTATATAAAACTAGCTGCGCTTCGCGGTTTCACCCGCGTAACTTTCGATCCCGTGGGAATATCGGGATGAAAAATAGATGTTGGCCGATTCTCAGACCTACTCAATATGCTCACAAAATTTCATGAGAATCGGTCAAGCGGTTTCGGAGGAGTATGGCAACGAAAACTGTGACACATGAATTTTATATATTAGATAGTTTCATACACTATACTTAGTATACCGCATGTAAAATATAAATTTTAATGTTTGAGGGATGCTGTTCTGCTTAATTATTATAATTTGAGTCCTTTATTTTAAGACACAGTGAGAAATTTATCTACAGGCTCAAAACATTAATACATTAAAGTGTTATGTAATATATACATTTCTAGGACTCAACCCGCGAGTGGCAGAGATTCTCCAGTGGCAGTTGTTACTGTTGCAACCACTTTAAATACTGCGGAAGCAGCTGAGCAGCTGCATCAATTAAGAGCTAAAGTGTCTTTAACCCCGGATGAACAATGGAGAACTTTAGATGCTAGAGATAGGTAAGTGCTGGTTGTTTTCTGCCTGCAACTTTCAAGATTTAGTATGTCAAAGGAATTGACACAAATAATTCTAGAGAATCGCTTAGTTCTCCCGGTACCGACCATGTGTTCGCTGCCTGTTTTTGAAGCGTCAATGTACGTCCGCGGTAACCGAAAGGTTAAAGCAGATTTGATATCTTGCAGTAAGTTACGAACAGTAATTGAAACAACTTCAGTTAGTGATTTCGTATATATTTTTTTAATATACATATATTTAAATGTATTTTTTTTTAAATTATATCCAGTCCCAATTTAAAATATTTAATAAGACAGTTTGGTCTGTCAGCAAGAGAAGCCATCATTTAACATGGATGGAGTGAATGAAGGTACAACTTTCTTTCACTCAATCCCCTCAATCTTCTATATTACTCAGTATAGAGGCAGCAACTTAATAACTCTATTTATTTCTTTATCAATTTCTTTAAGAGGCCAATAAGCTTTTTGATAAGCATGTATATTTATATATTTGTACAGAATTTTGCGGTCGTGGGGCGGAGCTGGATCACGGGTGAAAGTGGGAGGAGCCACCATCGGAACCTGCCCCGACATGTGTCCAGAAAAGGAAAGATTACACAGACAGGCCGAGCATCAGGTATACAATTCGTGTAATTCAGAACTAATTTACTTAATATTATATTTTACACAATATAACCATAATTGTTGCTGTGTTGCGTAAAATATAGAATTTGCCATTTACAGAATGGTTATTGAAAAGTGTAGTCTTCAGTTCTTTTCTTAAGTATCTTGAGGCAATGAAGTTTTTTATAATAATGCATAATGTTGAACATTATTGTGGATTTAGCCTCTGTCTAATCCAGCATCCCCCAATAAGACTGTTAACAACTAATAATGATTATATTTTTGGTTCTTACATAAATAAAATACGCAATATGTAACTTGTTCAGTGCCTAGTGACACAAAATATTATTTTTGTCTTGCGCACTAGTATTACTAGTGCGCAAAATCCTTCAATTTGGTTGGTTAGCGGCAATGCCCCAGCAGCGAGGTATTCCAACCAGGTCCCAAGTCATCCTGCACAAGTAATACATACATTGTGCACAATGTGTAACTCGTGTAACGCAATCTAGTGACAAAAAACACAACATGTTCAATCTGTAACACATTCAGTGCCATCTAGTGTCAGTTCTGTGTAATATCGCTCACAAAAATTTTCTACTCAGGTGATGACCCTGGAGACGGTGGTAGACTCCGACGGTCGTCTGGAGCCGGCGTGGGCCATCAAGCAGTACAGCCGCAGCTCCGCCGACCAGGAGATGCCCATGTGCTACGAGCTGCGTCCGCCGCGCGTGCTGCTGCACTCCGCGGACCATTTGCGGCAGATCGCCGACACGCAGAGACAGGTAATACCCGCCATCGCTTAGTACAAGGATGATTGAGAATGACGGAAAACTGATTGTATTTTTTTTTATGGTATAGGGGGCATCCGAGCAGTCGGAGCCATTTGATGACTACCGACGCCCATAGTCATCCGCATAGCTTACACAGATGCGTCGCCCTCCTTCCTCTTCCATGGGCCGCCGGTTTTATACACACCGCATGAAATGCGACTACACAGCTGTCACTTTACGCCGGTATCGAGTAAGTGAAAGGTGGTGAAAAATCCCTGGTTGTGCCGGCCCAATTTGGATATGTATGCGGTACTATGGTACTGTTATTATATCGCTGCATACGGGGCCATAAACATAATCGGGTTACAGCTGTGTGTAAGCGACGCGAGCGCAAAGCCGTTATCGATAAATGAATATGAGTTTCATAAACACTTATCGACATCACTATACGGATTACTGCTCCTCCCCATAAGGCCCGTGAGTGGGATTTGTGAGTGACATTGTTTGAAACTTGACGAAGCGCAAATGTGTAACGATTACCGATATAACGCCATGCAGAACATTCAGCGCCATCTTGTGACCAAACTTAATGGCATGATGAAGTAGGGTACCAATTTTATTTTGGGACTAAAAAAAATAATTGGATTATATCAACAATCAATGTTCTTATTTCATAAGTAGTTTTTAGTAAAATTACTTATGTTATATTATAATAAAACAAAAAAAAACTATGTTAGATAAATGTTACAACAGAGGTATAATAGCTTGAATTGTCTGTTTATCGTTGTAGGTGACTCTGGCGGATTGGTTCCATTTCATGTGGGACAGGTTCCGTTCCATACGTAAGGATATCACGCAGCAGGCCTTGTGCTGTGCGGGTAAGTGCTCTTCAAGTATTACCTACTTTATTAACACTTAAGTTAACATGTTTGAATTTAGTTACACAAATCATGTCAAGGGGTCACTTCTTAATTCACATACGGAAACTAAGAAACATAATTATGTGCGAACATTTAATGTATATAATTAATTCGTGATGTTGAGCATTATAGTAGATCCTGGGCATAGCCTTTGTCTAATCCTGCACCTCCGATAAATCCCTAAAATACGTCTGGTACATCTTGTCCCATCTGCGAGAAAAAAGAGGGATCTATCGTCTGGCTAATCAAGAAGGCATAAGCGTCTTCGCTGGTCCGACGAACTGTTACGGGAATAGGCCACCTGTAATATGTCAATAAAAAAAACCGCAATCCTTAAGGGAGACAGCACACACGCTTTTAGCATCGGCGATCGGCGATGTTGTGACTGCATCGATGCTGCATCACGATTTAGCGACCCTGTGCTGAACGCACACGTGGCATCAGAATCGTGCGATTTAGCGACCCTGTGCTGAACGCACACGTCGTGGCATCAGAATCGTGCGATTTAGCGACCCTGTGCTGAACGCACACGTCGTGGCATCAGAATCGTGCGATTTAGCGACCCTGTGCTGAACGCACACATCGTGGCATCAGAATCGTGCGATTTAGCGACCCTGTGCTGAACGCACACGACGTGGCATCAGAATCGTGCGATTTAGCGACCCTGTGCTGAACGCACACGTCGTGGCATCAGAATCGTGCGATTTAGCGACCCTGTGCTGAACGCACACGTCGTGGCATCTGAATCGTGCGATTTAGCGACCCTGTGCTGAACGCACACGTCGTGGCATCAGAATCGTGCGATTTAGCGACCCTGTGCTGAACGCACAAGTCGTGGCATCAGAATCGTGCGATTTAGCGACCCTGTGCTGAACGCACACGTCGTGGCATCAGAATCGTGCGATTTAGCGACCCTGTGCTGATCGCACACGTCGTGGCATCAGAATCGTGCGATTTAACGACCCTGTGCTGAACGCACACGTCGTGGCATCAGAATCGTGCGATTTAGCGACTGCTCCGATGTCGATATGTAGCACTCGCAGCTTTGCAACTAAATCGCAGCGTTTGGCGTTTTTAAGTGTACCTTGGGGAGCGTCTGGTCGATGCTGCTGCTAAAAAGCGACTAAATCGCCGATTGCCGATGCTCAAAGTATCGTGTTTGCTGTCACTGTCGCTATACTTATGTAGGTACTACGTTTCTCCGCAGACTCTATCCGGCTGGTGGAGATGTGCGCGCGGTTCCACGCGCACTGCGGCGCGCGGCTCGCCGACCTCGAGCACACGCAGTTCGACCAGAAGCTGAACACGGACAACCTCACCAAGTGCCTGCAGACGCTCAAGCACATGTACGCCGACGTGGGGCCCGGGCTCAAGCCGAGGGAGGCCGAGTTCAGAGGTTACGTGGCGCTGTTGAATCTGGGGGATGCCAACTTCTGGTGGGAGGTGCGTACACTTTTTTCGTAATAGTATAAGAGGACTAGCTGTGCCCCGCGGTTTGAACCACGAAATCCATATAATCTTCAACACCCTATTTCATCCCCTTAGGGGTTGAATTTCTAAAAATCCTTTCTTAGCGGATGCCTACGTCGTAACATCTACCTGGATGCCAAATTTCAGCTTGATCCGTTCAGTGGTTTGGGCTGTGCGTTGATAGATGGCTATGTCACGTTTGAGTTTTATATATGTAGAGATAAAACGAGAAATCGGTGCCATTTTCATGACTAGATATTAAATAAAATCCTTAAATTTCTACATGTCCAAAGAGACAAAAGTTTTGTTTACTTATTAAAATATAACTATAATGTAAGATCATTTTCAGTTTTATAAGCCAATTTTTTTTAATTAAATGAGAATATAGTAATAGTTATTATTTTACGTAATAACGTTATACGCGTCATATTCACATAATAAATGACGAATATTTTACGCAACTAAAAGAAAACATCGTAAGAGAAAAAATTAAAAGAAAATAAAGAAATTTTACTAATGTAACGCTTGTTGGGAACAAAGGTCCAAACACCACCTCGTATATTGCAAAAAAAATGTCTGCATGACGCTTATACCGTAACGTTATTTAAAATAAAATAAAAAAAATGCTCTTAGATGGAATCTTCAATGTGGCGAATCATTAAAGCTAATACACATTCATTTCCATTAGAATCAGAAGATTATGTAATTAAATCTGTTTTTATACTACGGCTGTTGTTTTATTTTCAGATCAAACAACTACCACAAGATGTACAGAAGTCCAGTTCAATTATTTTTGCTCTCAAAGTGTTTGCTGCTTTGGATAACAATAACTATGTAAAATTCTTCCGACTTGTGCGAGATGAAGCCACGTATCTACAAGCGTGTATACTTCTGCGATATTTCAATGACGTACGAGCACGGGCTCTCGCTAGAATAGTGAAGGCGTACGCACCTAGAGGTGGATATCTTTATCCTGCCGAAAATATCATGGAAAACTTGGCTTTTGAAAATATTGAATCCTTGAAATCTTTTATCAATCATTATGGTCTGAGATTTGCAAAGAGCACAGAGGAACTGTCCATAGTTCTGAATAGAACACAATTTATTGAAGACAGCGATCCATTTCCTATATCTAGAGCAATAAACTTGATAGAATCTAAAAGGACTACATCTGTGGGTGATGTTATATGTGGTGGAAAATTGCCTCCATTTGATCCGGCAAGTCATAAACTTTATTCAAGCTTTAATAGTAGCGGTAAATTAAAAGAAACTGCTCTACTGGCTGAAGACCTTGGTTATGATACGAAAAATGACACAAACAAGGATATACAATTATTGAAGGCAGAATTAACGAAATTAGCAAAAGGTAACCTAAACTCAAGAGTGGTAGAAAAAGCAATTGAACCTCAGAATGTGCTTTCCAAAAATTTGTTTGACTCAAGCGCACAAAAAATTCCTAATGCTTTCATAGATCCAATTAAAGAAAATAAGGAGACACATCAATTTTCTTTTCACCCAGCAACACCAATTGCATTAAATGAAGATTTTAAATCGGAAAACATTTATGGAATGAACAAAAAGAACTCATTTACATTTTCTAAACCTCAGGAGATGGACAAGAATACAGTACCACGAAATCTATTCGCCAACAGTTTGGCTGCTTCAAAAACTGTAGCAGATTCCCAAGTAGACAGTAAAAACATTTTTATAAATTCAAATAAATTTATTTCAAATGATTTAAAAGGTACGCAAAATTTGTTTAAAAATTCATCTGCAGCTAAATCAATATTTGCGACAACAGATCATAAAAATGATACCACTAATTTAGGAAATAAAAATTTATTTGCAAGTGAAAATATAAAACTGCCCGTTACCAAAAACATTTTCTCCAAAAGTGATGGCGGTGGATTATTTACCAAGTCAAGCACAGAAAACAATTCAAATATATTCACGAAATCCCAAGGAGAAAACTCAAAGAACCCTACAACAATTTTCGGGGCTTTTAAAGATCCCATTCAAAACAATAAAAACTTTAATATTAATGGGGATGGTGGGACCACTGCTATTTCCCCAGGAAGTTTGTTTAAGAGCGTTAATCAAAATCCTCAATTTCCGTCAACAACGAAGTATAGTATATTTCAAAGCAAAAACAAGACTCCAACTGTTGCTGACAATATTTCTAGTTCAGTAAATATTCTAAATAGCAATATTTATGATTTTGAGCATAAAAGTAATGAACCTTTTGATAATGAACTGTCAAATGATGAAAAGATAAGAATTTTAAAAGAAAGAGAAATGAGCGATAAGGCAGAAATAGAAAGGATGTTGGAAATTCAAAGGAAACTGGAAGAAGAAAAACGTAGACAGGAGGAGCAAAAACACAAGCAAGATGAACAGAGAAAACTTGAAGAATTAAAGAGGTTAGAGCAACAAAGGAAACAAGAAGAGTTAAAAAAGAAGTTGGAAGAAGAAAAATTGGCTGAAGATATGCGGAAAGCTGAAGAAAAGCGGAAAGCTGAAGAAATGCGCATAGCGGAAGAAAAAGAAAAACGATTTAAAGAACGTGTCGAAAGGGAGTCCAATGATCTAGTCATCGAACTTGAAATTAATGTCATTGATGAAACTCTGAGGGTGATTCTAAATGAAGAAATCGAATTGAAAAACAAGCTATTTTTATACGCGGAAGAAGTGACTAATGAGATTTCCTTAGAATTAGTAAAAGAAATTTGTAGTTCAGAATTAAAAGCTGAAATTTTCAGGCGCCAGAAAGTAATGGCCAAATGGTTTAACGTTTGGAGAAAACATTTTATTAGAAACTATAAACGTAGAAGTTTATTAGAAGACACACCTGTTTGGTTACCAGACAAAACGCCTCATCAAGAAGCAGATTTCTTAAGAAGACCAACAGAAAGTTCTTCTTTAAGATATATGAATGCTGTTCATAAAGGATACAAATTTGTTGGAGAGCTAAATGAAATTCCTCCTCCTGTACGATTAAACTTAGTTGATATCATCCGATCACCTTTTCTTAAGAGAATGAAGGACATTCAGTATCCATATGACAAGTGTTTTTTTTGGAAACTGACATTAATTTCTCCAGGTTTATCAAAATGGATTTACAGAAGAATAAATATTGAGAGATGGATTACTAATGCGTTTAGTGACCAAAAAGAACACAATATAAGCAAGAGTTTGTTGTATGTGGGAAAAGAATCTTGGAATAGTCTAATGGACTTTGCAATATCTGTAAGTATGATAAGTAAAGAGAAAAGTACTTGCGCCAGTGAAGCCTTAGAAGGAGCTAATGGAATTTTACAGTACTTAACAGAATCAACAGATGTAGAATTACTTGAAGGGGCAATAAATCACAAATATGCTTATCAGGTTGTACCCATTGCAGTAATAGTTACAGAACAAACACCAATAAAGAGGCTAGAGGATGTATTGCATAAATACAAAAACAAAAATATGATATCAGATTTTAAATTATTCTGTCTAGAATCAGCAAATTTAGCAGAATCTATAAATATGTGTACAAAAAGAGCTATAAGATGGATAGCTAAGAAATATCCCAGACCTCCGTCGCTTGAAATAGATTATTTAAAATCAATTTGTCAAAGATATCTAGGTAATGAAATATGGTGTAGTCTTAAATATGAAACTAAGAACTTGAAAAATTTGCCAAAACTAATTTCCTATTATAATTCTGCGGTTGATAAATTGACTGAGGTTATTACAGATGAGGATTTATTTAACTATGCTTCATTTCCATTAGAGTTTAAAAATTTCTTGAATGATATGTCACCATATCCTAAGCCTTATGAATTTATAAGCAGCAATGTAAGAAATTCAGATAATGTGTGTGCCATTAAAAACATTATGGAGAGACTTAAACTTCCCATTCTTTCTTTTAATCCCTTAACCGGTTTAAATGTTCAAGATCATATACAAAGATATTGCCAACAGATAGGATGGTTTGACAACCCAGATGAAGTGGCTTGCAAAGTTATTGCCTTGCTTCCAAACGAGGCATCCAGTGCCTTACCATATGAAGAATTTAGAGAAAACTATCGAAATTATAATTTAATAGACATTTTAAATGTAATAGTTTATGAAAAAATTAAGACATTACAAAATTTTGAAAATAGATTTGCAATATACCTCAAACCTGTGTTGGCAGACTATAGAAATCTAAACTGGTTACTTCACATGGACTCATTCTCGATTGAAAATGAAGATTTAACATACGAAGATGAAATAGATTTCTACATAGATACTAAACGCCGCAAAATTGCAATTGATTCAATGGATTACCTCATGTTAGACAATAATGACTGTACAATTGTTGATGAAAATCTTGGAAAAGTAGAGACCAATATTAAAGCATACAGTGGTTGCGAAGATTCGGTTACGAAATTGGAACAGCAACTTAATGAAGCGAAAAAGAAGTCTGAAGCTCTTGAAAATTTATTAAGAACATCCCTTTATGATGCATGAAATAAAATGATGGTGCATGTAATTTACTATCATTACTTACTCCGCTGGCTCAGTGACCCGAAGTGGGTCTTCGCCTGCGACAAATTTACTATCATTGATACGAATAAAATGTAATTTATTAAATTTTAATTCAATTTGTGTTTTTCTTCTAAACAAAAAAAAAATAATTCATCGGAGGTCTAATATTCAATTCCTAGCTATAAGATTATTGTTGGTTATTTATGATGTTGAAAAATGAAATATAATTATATTATAGTTTAATATAATCAGACAAATACCACTATCTTAACATGTCCAGATGCTAAGAATCGCCATTAGGACTACTATCATAATTTACAGGCTTGAGGGACCATTTTTTTTACAGTATAGGGATGCAAAGAAGCAGTCTGATCCTTTTGATTACAACTGACGCCCATGGACATTCGCATAGAGCTCATACAGATGCGTTACCCTCCTTCCATCCTGCTTCCCCCTCCTTGGGTCAAGGAAATATGATACTACAGCTACCTTTTTAGATTCATTCCCGGTGTAGTCTGCAATTTAGTTGCCATGCAAAATGCACATCTTATTAATGCAGTGACAGAAATGTATTTAAGATCTTTATTGTAAATATATTATTAAAGGTGTACATTAGGTAGAGGATTATAAAAGGTGGTGCTATGCTACATTGCATGAATGTATGAATGACTTACAATGCACTGAAAAATCCCGAAATTTGTGTGACTGATGTATGCCCCTTAATCTTGGTGGCATCGAAATAGAACTTGGTGGGCTTCAATATTGCAATTAATATACATTTAATATGCATAACATGTATGCAATACCTGCTTGGATACCAACTAAGTCAATATGCTTATTGTTAAGTATATTATACTCAATAAGCTATTTAACTTCAGCACAAATATGTATTCACATGCCAATGAAATAAGAGCAACCAACAAAGAAATTCTTGACTTCATGAGTCAGGAATTTCCTCATTTATATTGTAATCAGCTGATGCCCGCGACTTCGTTCACGTAGCGTCGTTCTATTAAATTCTAATAAGTGATTTGTCATTGTTAGCTTGCAGCGTGCCGATGTTGATGATATTTTGTTATGACATACAGATCTGGATTCATTCTTTCATTTAAACAAGCATAAAGATATAATTATTTTTATTAATTATAAAAAAAGTATTAATGTAAATAAAAAGGAAATTAAATATTTTATAACAAATAATATGACCGCGACTTCGTTCGCATAGTGTAGTTCTATAATTGTAATCAAAGTGATTTGTTATTGTTAGCTTACAGTGTACCGAAATTACGTCCTTAATGGTTAATCAGTTTAAAGTATTTCTTTACTAGCTACCCCTGTTTCACCCGCGTAAATTTCGATCCCATGAAAAATAGAAAATCATCAGATGACATCCCATAGGATGTACCTATGGGATGCCATTTTTCGGGATAAACACTATCCTATGTGGTAATCCAAGTTACCCTCTAATCTCTATGTGTGTGCTAAATTTTATGAAAATCGGTTTAGCAGTTTTTGCGTGAAGGAGTAACAAGCAAACAAACATACAAACTTTTGCATTTATAATGTTAGTAGGAATAATATACACTCATGGACATATTTAGGGGAACGCAAAAAAAGGTCGAATAACGGAAAATATTTTCATATTTTCGTACTGGCCACTATACCAATATTATGTATTAAAAAAAAAGATGATTTTAAAAATAATTCTATTTTAAATTTCATTTGTTTTTTTTGTTTATCTGCTAATTTCTGAGACACGTACTTAGTGTATGGAATTTTCGTCGTCTTTTGTTGTTTTTAACAAAATCTTTATTTCTGTTGTTTTTTTGACGAAAAATTGTCATTATTGAGTGAAGTGAACTTAATTCGAAAAATTTAGGCGATAATGCCGGATCTCAGCGTTGCTCTGGTTTCTAAAGCTGTAACTTTAATTGAAAATGGTTACACTTACAATGAAGTGGCTCAAACATTACATGTTTCCAAGTCTGTGATTTTCCGCAATGTTAAACGATACCGGCAGACTGGAGAGTATACCAGACGTAAAGGACAAGGTTGCAAAAGAGTAACAGGAGAGAGAGACGATAGATTTATTGTCAGCAGTGTTCTCAGAAACCGTACATTGACTTCTTCTGAGGTACGAAACCAGCTGCAGGAAGTTCGACAAGTGATAATTAGTACCAAAACCGTCAGAAGAAGACTGAAGGCAGCTGGTATAGGGGCGTACTTGCCTGCCAGAGGTCCACAGCTCACCGCAGGTCATCGAGTGGCTCGGGCCAGCTTTGCTCGTTGCCACCTAAATTGGAATAATGACGCTTGGGGAAAAGTTCTTTTTAGTGATGAGTCCAGATTTTGTCTCAAACCAGATGATGGAAGGACCAAAGTATGGCGACGATCCGGAGAAAGATACGCTCAGTGTAACATTATTGGGAGAGAGCCGTACGGTGGAGGGTCAGTAATGGTATGGGGCGGTATTTGCTAAGGAGCACGCACGGAGCTACACATCGTAGAAAACGGCTCCCTGACTGCGGCAAGATACGTGACCGACATTTTAGAGCAGATTGTGATGCCTTTTGCCCCTTTCATTGGAGACAATTTGCTTCTAATGCATGACAACGCTCGACCTCACATTGCGGCATTAGTTTCGGAATATCTTAATGAGGTCGAAATCCAGGTTTTGGGGTGGCCGGCACGCTCGCCAGACCTAAATCCAATAGAACACGTTTGGGACAAACTGGGAAGACAAATTAAACAAAGAAATCCATTACCTGTCAACGTAAGAGACCTCAAAACCGCATTGGTTGAAGAATGGAACTCAATGCCGCAAAGTTTTATTGACAATTTAATACAGAGCATGCCCAGACGCATGCAGGCAGTTTTAACAGCAAGAGGTGGCAACACTAAATACTGATTGTATCACCTATCGCGAAAAAACCAGTCATTTGGACAATATTAACTTTTCTTTATTTTTCATTGTGTGAGGTCAAAACTCTTCAGAAATAAGTCACTGACCTTATTGTCTTTAATTTCGTTTCTTTCGCTTTAATTTTGTAATTTTTTTATGTTCAAAAATGTTAATTTAATTAATTCAGAATAATAATCAAATGTATTGTACAACAAAAATGTGTTTTCATATGATCTTGCAGTCTTTTTTTGCGTTCCGCTAAATATGTCCACCAGTGTATATACGACATTGGTTATTTTTCCTTCCTCTTAAAAAAATATTCAATTAACAGTTTTGACTTTCTTACGAAATTATTATATGTATAGATATAATTTATTATAGTTTTTGCTCATAAGACTAATATAGGAACAATGTCTATATGACTTCTTTGTAAAGTTTGATTATAAATAATAAAGTATAATATTAAAAAAAAAAATAACAATTATGGAAATAGAGAAATGCAATTTATTCAGATACTCTCGTCATTTTCATTATCTTCTTGAACAACTTTTAAACATGCATCTACAAATTCGGTAAATATTGGTTCTTGCATGTATTCCTTTACTAACATGTCAGGACACGGGGATTTATCCATTAATTCTAATATTTCTCTCACATGGGGATTTGATAAACATTCTCTCAACTCTTTAGATTTTTCTGAAACAAAAACAATGCATTAGAATTGAAACAGTAGCATTTTAAGAAGCATTTACGTTGTTATGTTACAACTATTTTTTACATCAAATTTAAAAGTAAAAACAAAATCGTGACCATGCAGCTTAGTCTATAACTGAATTATATGTACTTAGTTGCTTAACTTACTGGTATTAATATTATTACACGAAAATATTTTGGCCTCAGTTGACATTGATGGCACAGTCCCTATTAAAGATACCACTTATCTCTACTAATATTATAAAGAAACCAAAACTACTGGACCGATTTTAATCATTCTTTCACTAATAGAATGCTACATTATCAGGAAGTAAAAGCTCATTTTATTATGATTGCATAATTTTTATTTTTACATCCAATGAAGTGGGCCCGGGTTAGCTAGTCGATTTATATTTTGTATTAAGGGTAAAAACATACAACATTCTCATCAACAAGTTCCCGGGTTTTTGCTATAACAGCACAGGAAAAATTCATAATGGATGGAAGACTGATCTTTCGCTTTTTTTTTGGTAAGATCTGTATCTTTGAAACTAATTGAATACACAATAAATCCACTGCATTTTATAAAATTTATTTAATTAAGATAATAATAATATATATTTATTTTAAATTGTTGAGAGTTTAAGAGTGATTCAAAGTAATTATTCACCTTATTGGTAGTGGTAGCCGTAGTCTAGTGGTGTATACACTTACCCAATAATTTTAGCCTTTCTATTGACACTGTATGATCTGTAGGATATTCGTATTCTATTTCTGTTTCTTCGGTTGCATCAGATTTAGGTGGGGACTGCGGTGTGCATAGCTTCTCTTTATGTTGTTTGCAACATACAACAGAACAACTAAAAATATAAACCTCAAGAGTCAAAGTATAAAGTAATTTTTCTTTTACTTATGATTGAATTATACTTGCCCATTGCATATGTATAACAATCGGTCTTAAAATTCTGCTTTTCACTGCCGTGTTATTTAAACAGACTTTTTTCTAAGTTTTGCCAAAGTCATATGTTATACCTTAATTCATGCGTGAACAATCCTTATCTTATGAAATTAATAAAATAATAATAAACAAACTATCTTAATATGATGTCTACTTACTAAGGTTGTCTACAATTTGGGCATTTATATTTTGAAGATTCGCCACATTCAATGCAATCCATTACAACCAATATAACGTAGTACTTTGAAATTTACTATTTGTGTATCTTGTCCTGATCATGAAAGTCAGTTATTCCTATTGTATTTTGAATTGTAATCAGTAAAATTAAATTCAAAAGTGTTATAACTTGTAATTCTTTATCAAAAAAGTACAATTGTAAACAAAAACACATGCTTCTTTGACATTTGACATATGACAATTGACAGCTCAGGTCGCTTTTTTATTTGACAGTTGTGTTGCGTTTGTGCGATGTTAAACAGCTCTCTGTGTACGTACACAGTATACTGAGCTAGAGTTATTTTACCTCTGACCCTATGTTGGTCAAAAAGTAAGTAAGTAGTAAAAATCTCTGAGTAGACAAATAGGAACATTTTTCAAAGATACCTTGTGTACGAAAATAGCAGTAGGGATCTCGATAGTTAAGCCGAGTGGTATCCCTTTCAGTGCACCTCCACATTGCGCTTCCGTGCAGATATACACTGTAAATAAGTTTATGTTTATACATAGGTTAGTTGATATTATTTTGATTTTGTATACTTTTTTTTATCTGTTTTTTTTTGTTTATGTATTAAAGGAGCACTGAATAAACGATTAAAAAAGGAAAAAAAAAATGGAGTGCACAAAAAAATTTTGGGTAAACATTGCAATTTATAGTTTAAAAAACAATATCCCATATCGATCATATTAATTCATTCACTGTAACTCTAGTCCAAGGTTTTACGGCTTTATATGCTCCCCAGGCACTCCACTACCAATGATATTACTTTTGTAATATCATTGCTCCACTACTATTAAAAATTAGAATGAAGGTGTCGTAGACAGAATTCTCTGTCTACGGACGGTGTAATATTATTTGACAATATTTTGTTATGACATACAGTATACAATGACATACAGTATACACACATAACTACTAAAATTTAAAAAGTATTAAAGTAAATAAAAATAAAATTAAATATTTTATAACAAAAAATATCATCTTTATCTATAAACTAGCTAATGCCCGCAACTAGTTCGCGTAGTGTAGTTCTATAATTATAATCAAAGTGATTTGTTATTGTTTGCTTGCAGTGTGACGAAATTCCGTCATTAATGGTTAAACAATTTAAAGTATTTCTTTATATACGACATATAGTATATAGTTGTTTTTCCTTCTGAGGTCAATATGAACCGGCCTGCAGCGTTAGTTCAGTTTTAATCCGTCTAGTAGTTTGGAAAAATTTGCCTGGACTAACAGACATACAAAAAAAATTAAAAACATTGAAAAGTGTTTTTAATACTATTTTAACATCGCCCCCAATTAGTTTTTCGTAAATATATTCAACGTTTTCACACGGATTTTACTGCTTTAATAAATGTATTACCACAATAAGTTTCATTCATAAATAAGATCATAACACTACAGAGAGTTTCTTTCAAATTTTCAAATGTATTGAGAAAAGTATAATTACTGTATTTCCCGTAGGAATGAGCGATTTTCCCGCAGTAAAAAGTGGTCTAGATGTTGACCAAGCTTAGTATCTATAAATTACAAAAAGTTTGATTCGAATCCATCCAGAAGTTTTGGAGGTAAGCCTAGACAAACAGACAAACGGACAAACAAAAAGACAAAAAAATTAAAAAACATTGAAAAGTTAATTTAATTAGCTAGTTCATTTTAAACGCATTCATTTATTTTTAATCAATAGTCCATTGATAAGGACTTCCATACAAACTTTCACCCCCTTAGGAGTAGTAGCGTAATTTCCATAGACGCTTAAATACGTATCTACTCATTTTTTATAAGTAGCCCAAAAATAAAGTTTCTTGTTTATAACTTAAAAGGAGACGGTATTCCATACAAACCTTCAACTCCTATTTCATCACCTTAACGCCCCCCCNNCCCCCCCCCCCCCCTAAACGCTTAAATACGTATCTATTTATTTTAAATGAGTAGCCCAAAAATAGTTTCATGTTTGTAACTTAAAAAATGACGATCTTCCATACAAACTTTCAACCCCTATTTCACCCCTTCCTTGTGCTAGCAAATTCACAATGGTGTTTCCTAATGTGTACGATATGATATATTATGTCAACATGTCATTGTTATTGTGTAACATAAAATATCTATATAAAAGATAGGTACACCTAAAAACAAAATGTACTATAACTGCACTTCCCCTTAACACAAAGGTTATCAGCTGATTGTTTAGTGAACTGACTTGACCTCTAGAAAGAAAAGAAAGAAAAACGTTTATTTGATAAACACATATACAAGAGACAGACATTAATATAAATTACAAAATATAATACTTATATTATTATTAAGTATAAAAAAATACCAAAAAAATGTATGCTAATAGAGTGCCTTTTGAGTGCATCAAATTGGTTTGGTCCGGTATGAAAGTCACGTATTCAAGATTAATATGACACCTGACACCGGTTTTCAACCAAACCCCTTGATAGAATGCGTCACGGCTGTCGAGCAGATCTAATATACATAAACTAATTTAATCTTAATTAAAAGGAGCAAACCACACGTAAAAATAATATATCAAACTCAGCAAAAGATATTGAAATATTGAAAGTATGCTAAATAAAGAAAAGAAAAAAAATAAAAATAAAATATAAATAAATATATAAACATTACACACAACAAACACGCAAAGTGAATCAACATTGCAGTACGGTTGAGTTGATTTAGCTATATATTATATTTTTACCTGAATATTTAATAATATATAAAACTCAAACGTGACATAGCCATCTATCAACGCACAGCCCAAACCACTGGACGGATCAAGCTGAAATTTGGCATCCAGGTAGATGGTAGGATTTTTAGAAATTCAACCCCTAAGTGCGTGAAATAGGGTGTTGAAGTTTATATGGATTTCGCGGTTGAAACCACGGGGCACAGCTAGTTTAATAATAATTGACGACTGAACGACTGCCTCGTGGTCTAGTGGTAAGCGTGTTCAACCACAGACGTGAGGTCCCGGGTTCGAATCCCGGGTCGGACCGAAAATTGTTATTGGGATTTTTCAATTTCTAATAACAGTCCGGAGTCAGGAAGTTGGCGGTGTTACACCCCCGTGCCTCGGAGAGCACGTTAAGCCGTAGGTCCTGCGCCTGATTTCTCACCGGTCGTGTCGGATTGCCGTCCCATCGGAATATGAGAATGAGGGGATAGAGAGTGCACTTGTGTTTGCGCGCACACTTGTGCACTATAATATGTCCTGCGCAGATGGCTCCTCTATATAGACGGCCGCCGTAGCCGAAATCGGCTAGGACGACATTATTTACCTGAATATTTCATGCATATAACAAGAAATAAGCAAAACGTCTGGTTTAAAATCATTTACTGTCACGGTTTATGTGTTTTTTATTTAAAAAAAGGTTAATATTTCAAAACTTTGAACCCTCATATCACCTCAACGCTTATGATGTTTTCAAAAACTCTTTTTGTATTTGAATACTACTAATGTAAATAACTATCGAGTAAAAACGGATAAAATATTTTACCACGCTCGAAATTTTCGTTAAAGAAACCAGATCCTTCTTTTACATATAGTTGAGAGACAGTGCAGAACTTGTATAATGGTCATTTTGCCACCATCGCCTGCTTTTGGGTGTAATTACTATCTTTAACTCTTTCAGGCACAGATTTTTTTGGTCAATAAAATATAATTTTTGAAAAGTACATTTGAAAATATTGACATAACTATGAAGGAATTTGTTTTTTGTTTTCCATTTTAATAACAGGGGGGTGCGTGACGGGGTGGTTAACTATAGTGGCCACTGTGAAATAACTAGTCAAAAAATTCAAATATTTACTAGAAAGAAAGACGAAACAAAATGCAAGATATTAATAACTATAATCGAAACAAGCTTTTTCCATCTCTGTAACAAAGTGGGACTTTACGTCTCACATGTCCATTGTCCATGCAGTTTGCGTAACTTCTTTTTCGTGCTACACAAGCTCCATCTTCTGGAAATAACCTGACTGGCTGGTGGTTGGCGACGGCATGTCCTATAGACGGTGGTACTACATACCTACTTGAGTTTGTGTAGGTGTAAAAGGATGTGGATACTCGTCAAGACAGTATCGGACACTGGTGGTCAGCTTACGTGGCCACTATGAAGAAAAGAGTTAATAAAAAATGAGTAAACTATTTAATAACTGGTTCCATTTCATAACTAGTGAGTGGCCCATGGAGGGTGGAGGAGGGAGGGCAACGCATCTGTATAACATCTATGCGGATGTCTATGGGCGTCGGTAGTCATGAAAATGGCTCCGACTGCACGGTTGTTCCCTTGTACTATAAAAAAATTATTTCGTGTACGGTCTCTTTTATAGGTCATCCTATATTCTAGACATATCTTAGACCATTTATGGTTCACCATTTAACCTCATCTCAGTAATTGTTAGCGATAATATGGGATAAAGGTTTACGGCCAGTGCGAACGAGTTCATAATTCAGCAATGATATATAATGTTTATTAGATAGGGACGGAAAAAAAAATCACAAATATTTTTGTACTTTTAATTATTTCTCATAGTAATAAATATTTTCAATAGTTTTTCGGAGAACGAGTTCATTTGAATTTCTTTGAAAATATAAAAAAAAATACAACAAAATATTATAGAGTTACTGTTTCTTTGTTCTTTTTATAAATAGTAAAATTATTCAGCGTTGCGTTATAATGACACCCTTTTGTTGTTTAGTAGGTACTTATTCTATTTCACATAAAATTTTAAACAATGAGAGATCTTATCATTATTATCATATCATAATGCAACCTTACTTAAATTAATGACTATCTCTATCAATTACAAAAATTACTCCGACATGACATAGGGAACTGAAACATGTGGAAGTCAATCAAACTTTACTGAAAGTCATTGGTCCCGTTTATCACACACGATTCTCTAGGGTTGCCATTAAAAGTATATTTAATAAAGGACTGACTATATTACATTAATGTAGTCAGACCCTTAATAAATATAGCTAAAGAAGTTTTAAGAAATTATCTTTCCCGATATTTTTGATCTTCATCTATAGATAACATTGCAAATTTTGTTCCTATGCCTATAAATGTTTGAAAAATACCAACACTATTCTTACCGTACTACGATTAAATGAACTACGCTTTTAATACTAATTGCATAAAAAAATAAATGCTATCAACGTATTTGTATAAAATATTTACAATAATATTTGTAATACAAGCGTCGTTATAGACGTTTAAGTAAGTTACTTCGCTTTCACATCAACAGGGTCGAGGAGAAGTAAGTAAATAAATAAAGGGCCGGTCACACGACACGAGCAGTCTGCTACGTGTGTCATGAAAAAAACATTGCCGTCGTGTGGTCTGGCTACACGGCCAGATTAATCAGAAGCAAATGTAGCAATTGCCGTGCCGTGCTTGTCAAACAATGTCTATGTGAACAAGATGATAGCAAATTTAGGGCCAATTTGCAATGCTCACATTGGGTTTAATCCGGCAATGCGGTTGGCTAAACGTAGCGTTGGTGGAGGTTTCGATAGTTCTAACTAGTGATAAGGTTGTCTACGCCTCGTGGCGCAAGGGCCGTCCGTCGCTGACGTAGGTGGTGGGCTCGGGCGGCGGCGCGCCCGCGTCGGCGGCGGCGAGCGCCAGATAGCGCGCGCGTAGGTGATGCGCCGACGCCTTGGGCTGTCGGTCCCGTGTGAATATGCCCTTCTTGTTGCCGCCCACCCGGGTTGTTGCTGAAAGATATAATAGTTTCTCCTAATAATAATAATAATAATAATAATATGTGACTTGTTACAATATGTTAGCCTAGCCCCGTGCTTATGTTACGGGTAGGCACTAAACAACAGAAAGATATTTAAGATTTTTAATATATAAATACATATTATAATACATAAATTAAAATGAATCACCAAAGCGGGATTCGAACCCAAAGTCTTGTAGATGGAAAGTATGTATCTATGTGTTACTTCTTGATGGAAATTCATATTGTATTGATTAAATAATATACTTTTCTTTTATAAAGTAGAAATAGTATAAAAAAGTATATTGTTTAATCAAGATAAAACAAAAATTCTTTATATCTCATATCTTGCAAGTTAATATAGAAGGTTTTTATCGTGAGCTTCACCCTTGAGGGTTGCGTTTCCATATCGATATCATATTCCGTCGTTGGTTGTATTGTTTAACGGTTATCATAAGCTCGTCATTTGCTTAGAACTCACTTTGGGCAGTTTTGAAGTCAGCGAAGTTCCATATGAACTCGCCAGCGAAGAACCCGGCGCGGCGCAGTCTGTCGAACGCCTTGAAGTGCTCCGACATCAGCGCCACCTGGTACTCCTCTGACCACACGTACTCCGGTACCTGCGTCATAGATTATAAAATACTAACTGCCCCACAGACGTAGAAATTGGTGGCCTTCCTGAAGGAGCTGAACTGGAAATAATCTGTGAAAGAAGATGTCAAGGCCCACCCAATCACGCAAAATGGGCGCTAAGCGTCAAGTTGCGGAAAACGGCCCGGTCTACAAGTAACAAGTAACAAGTGCCCCACAGACGTTGTCTTCTCATTATTGGAAAATATGTTGTCATGGTAAAGTGTAACAATGTAGCTGAATTGTTAACCCGTTGCTTTATCCTACAGTATTGTATATTTGAGAAACAGACTGCAGAGCCATCTGCCGAGATGATTTGTGAATCTAAACCATTCTCAAATCCCCTTCAACACACATAAAAACATTCGTTAAAATCAGTCCAGTCGTTTATGAGGAATTCAGTGAAACACACGCACACAAGAAATATATAAGAGTATATAAAGATAAGCTGGATAATGCAATTGACGTTAAACTATAAGGGATATTTATCCCGGCTTATTAAGATTTTATACAATATTAATAGTACAGGTACAGTATGAAGTGATCAGTAGTATTCTAGTATTTTGAAAACTATTGAAATGGACAAAGTAAGTCTCGAAAACGCTCACTTTCTGCTACACAAAAGGAATCGCGTTTCAGCAACTTCAGGCCAAAGGTGACGAAAAACCTCTTCGGAGGCAGAGAAAGGATGATTGGAAAATAAAATGGTGATTTATTTTTCGGATTCGAACTTATGCTGAGGGAGCGAAGAATGGCACAATCCATACTAATATTAAAAACGCGAAAGTGTGTTTGTTTGTCTTTCTTTCACATCAAATCGGATCAACGGATCGATGTGATATCTTTTTTCTACCACACGAGCGAAGCCGCGGGTAACAGGTAGTAGGTACAATAAAGGTGTGGCAACTCACCAAATGTAGTCCAGAGATAGTGTCAGCGCCGTACTCGGACATGATGACCGGCTTGTTGTGCTTCCTGAACCAGCTGGTGGCCTCCTCGACGACGTTCGCCGCGGCGTTCTGCAGCTGGCCGGGGTTCGAGTACCAGCCGTTGTAGCGGTTGAAGCTGATCACATCCAGGTGCTGACCCTGGGGGCAGAGGTTGTATGTCACTTGCTGTGGTTCTGTTATTATGTCGTTGCAGACTCAGTCATGAAACATGGGACGAGTGTTTTTTTTTTGAAGTAAAACTTCTTTACGAAGCGCGTTTGACTTGCGGAGTAAGTTGGCGAGAGCGTTACAAAAATGTGCTGATCGGGTGAGGCCACGTTGTCATTCAAATTAAACATTCTAATTCGATCTAATCGAAACTTTTTTGTATTTAAAATAAATATCATATGACATGTTATGTCATTGTAACTATAGTAGCGAATTTGTGTTTTAAATCAATAATTAAGTTTTACTTCAGTTGTTTGGTCTTAAAGGTCTTTCACTTAGATCGATATTCGATCTAAGTGAAACTTTTTAGTAAATAAAAACTAAATATCATATGACATGTTATGACATTGTAACTAAGGCAAACAATTTTATGTAGAATTTTCAACACTTGCAAAAGACATAGAAACTTCATCAATAATTACGTGTATTTTATATATTGTAAAACTTGTAATCTCCAAATAAGGTATCGTTGGTGGTTGCAATGAAACTCTGAATTTAACTGATAATCCAATTATAATTCTTGCAAGCAGTATATTATATTATATTATCAATATGAACTTCGTTATATCAACCCGCTTCAAACGTCACCCGAGAAGTGTCGTTCAAAAACTCCCGCTTCCGCCAAAACAAAAACTCATGGTGTGGCCATTTTATAAAAACGGCTACCCGACAAATTTACCTTAAAGTGTTGGTCAAAACAGAAAAACCTTACAATATCAATGTGTTAAGTGTTGTGTGTATTGTTTATTTATTAAATTAAAGGACTTTATAAACATTATTATTAAAATATATTAGCGTTCGCTCTTCCGTTCGCGCAATTTTCGTAAAAATGTTCCTAAATGTTCCTTTTTTCTTCACGTATTACGTAATATATAAATACCACTAAACAAATATGTAGTTTGGCTAGTTGTTTAAAGTTGAGGTATTAGTGTACCTACTTTCTTTGATCAATATAATACATTTGATAAAGTTCATCTTTTTATAACAAGAGCCATCAAAAAGGTAGGTATACTTAATATATAGTTGCCAGTAGTAGTAGCTACGATTGCCGTTAAGTGTAATCACACCATCTTGGTTTCATTTTAATTTCTGTTCTTTGTTTTACTAAAAACATAATATCAGAAAGTTCTAGTAGATATATCCTGTTATAAAACGAGTCTAATCAGGTATTCTCATTCTTTGATATTACGTATATAGTTAATATTAAAATGATTTTCCAACGCGATTTTACCGAACAATTTAACATATTTATTCAGACGATGTTAGATTAACATATTATCTAAGCTGTATTTTAATATTGGCGTCGTAACATTATGCCGTATATGTCCACTGCTAGAATATTTAATGGCCGCCATGTACGGACATATTCCAAGTCGAAATTACATCTTAAACGGGTTTCATAATACTGACATTCTTCTGACGTTATTTATTTATTTATTTATTTTGGTATAAGGGGGCAAACGAGCAGTCGGAGCCATTTTTATGACTACCGACGCCCATAGACATCCGCATAGAGACTATACAGATGCTGCCCTCTTTTCTCCTACCACCTTCACGAGCCACCGGCTACTTACATACCGCACGAAACGCGACAGCACAGCTGTCACCATAGGCCGGTCTCGTGTAAGCGAGAGGTACCTCCCCGGTCGCGCCGCGCGTCGGCCCAATTCGGCTGCATGCAAGCATGCAGTGTGCTACCTCATTTTAGTGTTGCATTTATCTTTAAAAGTGTTAATAATTATTGTATCTGAAATAAAAGTAAAATTGAGAGTAAACTTCAATTTATAAAGGTGCGCTTACACAATCAGATTACAATTCAGAGTCGTGTAATGTGAGAAAATAAACATGCGATACAACACTTCAAATTTTCTGGGCTATTGTATACGTTATTAAGTAAACTTCAACAGATAAATTGATCCACATATTTGATATCATACTGCTCATGCAGATTTCTGCACGTTTTTACGTACCAATAAATTATAACAATTTAACAATACTTAAGAGCGTTTACGCCTTCCAACGCAATTTGCCTTGAAAACAGCACTTTTTAAACACCTTAAAAACATGAACCACTTATCTTATATTGTAAGTATGTTACATACTAATGATTGTAGGACATTTTCTTGTCTAAATAGTTAGTAGAAAAAATATTTCAATTAATTTAGTATGTACGTATTCTATCATGATTACTTATTAGAGGTTTGT
>LUGF01051927.1:48708-66738 GCA_001625245.1 Calycopis cecrops | reverse complement strand
TCTTTTTTGAATTGATTCTATCCTATTGACGTGAATGTTGTAATGCGGATACCAAATTTGAGAGCAATACCTACTCCAGGGAACTGCGCACATATGAACAGTACAGAACTTTCAAAACTTTAATATTCTTAAATTGCGAGCTCATTCTGATAATAAATCCTAATAATTTATTAGCCCTGTTGATGGTGTAATCCAAATGCTTGTGGTATGTCAATTTTGAGTCATGGATTACCCCTAGAACGAAACTCCCTCACACTCGCAAGTTCTTTTGTTTTCATTTTATAACTAAAATGTAATGCTTTGTTCTCTTTTCCGCTTCCGCTCGTGCCGCAATCGCAAGAAACGCTACAGATTAGCTGTCAAGTTACCGCGGTATCACGTGAGCGAGAGGCAGCGCCCCGGTCGTGCCGGCCTAATTCCAATGCAACGCAGCGTGGCACTATCTCTTACTAAATGATTATGTTCGTTACTTAATCACACAAAAGCTACTGAATGGGTTTTCATAAAACTTGATTTTGTCTTTGAAGTACTTAATATGAGGTCAGTCTAAGAATTTAGCCGGTGACCCATGGATATGGGAGGAGACAGGAGGGTAATGCATCTGTTTATGTCTATGCGGATATCTATGGGCGTCGGTATTCATGAAAATGGCTCCGATTTTATCTATATTATAAAAAAACCCTCACCGGTCAATCCCTGTATGTCAGTGTTGACTATGACGTCATCGATGTACACCTGCGGCGTGGAGTAGAGGTACACGGAGCGGTGGATGCCCGCGTAGTTGAAGAAGTCGAACGTATATGACTGCTCTTGTCGCACCTTATTGTTCCTGACAAAGAAAATAAATAATAAGTTATTTTCAAATATGTTCAGCTTATAGGTTTATTTGATGCTTGGTTTTAGATATTATACCCTATTATCGAGAGAATGTAAGAAAAACTGGCCAGCTAACAAAATATATATCTTTGAGATGTGCTAATTGAGACCTTTAATTTGACACCAAACATGACACATTTAAAGAATATTTTTTTAATTTTCCACTTTTGTCCTCTAGAGGGAACCACATTCATTTAATAAGATGTTACATAGCCTATAGCTAGCGGACAGTTTCAAAACGCTTTCAACGATACCTTACTGGTCTAATTGTGATAAGTATTTTAGAAGCTACAGGGGAACAGATGATTATACATACATACATACAAAGTCAAAGTCATAACCCTCCTTTGTGCTTCAAGTAGTCGCTTAAAAAGGAGTATGAGAGATTGTCCGTCGAAATTATGAACTCGTGTGATGATAGAATAGTTTAGCAGTCGCTAGTCGGCTTGAATCGGATTACCCTCTTCATTGAAGAGTTCCTTTAGAAGTAACCGATTAAAATACAATGTTACATTGTCAAGTACATTGTATTGGATAACTGTACTACTAGTACTCTTACTCTACTTAATCTATACTAATATTATACAGCTGGAGAGTTTGTTTGTTTGAAAGCGTTAAACTCAGCAACTCATGTTCCGATTTGTATGATTCGATTTTCGAATTTTTAATTTGAAAATTAGAGATAGATATCAGAATTAAAAACAAAAAATTGTTTATGTTTCTTGATAACTGATAAACATTCTAGAGCGGTTTTTGAAAACTTGGAAAATAGCCCCATTCATACATTTTGTATAAATAATATTATGTAAAAAGTATTTTTCATTAGTAAATATTACGGATCAGTAATTAAAATTTAAAGTTGGTCAAGGTGGTGTTAAATTACATGCATTTTATAACATTACAAATACAATATAATATAAAATTCATATTAATAGAATAACACACAACATTCACCTAAAATTAAAGTGGAATATAATTATTATATGTAACTGAAAGATTAAAGTCGTGATGCCAATATAGTGTCTCATAGAATGATAATGGAACTCGCGAAATAAGCGTGCAGAAATTGCACTAATTAGTTTAAGTTGCAAACAAAAATGGGGAAGTTGAAAGTGTGTCAGCTGTAACTGCGAGCTGCATTTAGTGGAATAATTAGCCAATGGCATCAGAAGATGCGAGCGGAGTACCATTGACTCAGGGTTGCCAGCCGTACAGTTTCTAGAATATATTAAAGTATTTTTTAATCGGGCTTGGCCCATCAATCCTTCCCACCGCTGCTACTCCTGTGTCGAGAGAATCAACAAAGGCAACCATAACGACCCTTTGATATTATTCAGAGCCCGAGGGAAAGCAAAAACTCTCTTCGGACCCTTAACGAATTTAATCAAAAGAAAATAGTAGTATTATTAAACAGGAGGATAGGATTATTAAAGTTCTGTGATACAGTGACGTCAGCAGGTACATGATACATCATTGGGAGCGGTGGCCAATTCTCGAAGAGGACTCTGTCGACAAATGACCTACCAGACCATTTAGTGACTACTCATTATCACATCGCCCATTTTCTCTTAATTCAGTGTGATTGACATACAATAGATTTTTTTTGTAAAAAAATTATATCAATTTAAACTTGAACGGCAAATAGATTGGTTATGTTTAACCATTGAAAAAATGTAGTTCATCTTATTAGTACCTATATAAAAAAATGTGTAATATTTTGTAGATACTTTACAGGTTTTAGCGCGATAAAATATTTATAAAAGGTACTAGCGAAAACATATATCTTTTGCTCGACGTTTCGGCCGGGCTACAACAGCAGTGGTCACGAGCCGACTGTGACCACGAGTCAAAATGAGTAACAAACGCTAAAGTCTCAAACAAATATGTGTAATATTTTAAAAATGGATGTAGGTATATGAATTTACAATTAAAATAAATAAATAAATGTAGGGTTTGGGATGTTGATCATGAATTCGTACATTAACGATGAACTGCAATAATATCGTGTCAAAATCTATAATTAACTTAACAGTTTATCGTTTTCTTGTAATATCTTGTTTTACAAGCTTCTTCAAAGTGTAATAAATTATATCCGAAGATATACCTGTTGCATTTAAATAACATGTATTCTTATAAGACCGGATTTCAAGGCATCGCATATATTGTTAAGTAATTGACAATTTTAAGAGGTAATGCTTGTATAGCAGCCGAATCGGGTTTGAACGATCGCAGAGGTGCTAAAGCTCACATTAGCCGCAGTTTTATACTATAAAATAATACATAAATAAAAGTTTATTAAATTCTACAAATTGGTACACTGATTACAATTATTGCGTAATTGTAATTTAAACATCTACAAAAACATCTTTTGTAACCACTAAGAAAGGTTCCCTGGTGGACTCAAAAAAAAGATAAGTGGCAGCTATGAAGTGACAGCCTTACGCGCGGTTTATGAGTCGAGTACCCGTAACACAAGTCCCTAATAGTCAGCACGGGGCCAGTCTAACTTTTTTTTTTATGGTATAAGGGGGCAAACGAGCAGTCTTAGCCATTTTCATGACTATCGACGCACATAGACATCCGCATAGAGATAAACAGATGCGCCACCCTTCGTGTGTTAAAGTACACGTATATTATTATTATTATAAAACACAGTAGTCACCCAACAACGACGTCTTTGATCGACCCCTGCGGCACGGTGTCCCCCAGCAGCACGTTGTCCACCACCACCGTGAGCAGGTTGCTGTTGTTGTAGTGCACCATGTCTGTGATCTCCACCTCGAAGGGCAGGTGGCCTATCTCGTGGAACGCCGCCATCTTGCCGTTCACGAACTGAAACCAAGTCGAGTTTAGATGTTGCGTAATCTTTGTACTTATCTTCTTTATATAATTATATGAAAATGAATGTTTGTCTGTATGTTCTTTATTGAATCGTAAACTATACATTTGATCATGTGATGATCTTTGGCAAAGTTGTTGTGCATGAGCCCACAAACGTTTCTGAGGTCGTACGCCGTATGACCAATTTTCGATAGGTGGCGCCACGCGTAGCAACGCATGCAGCAGTACACAGCCAGTATAGGGTAGGTATATATTCCTTGTGTGCTACACAAGCACTTTATTATACACATCCTATTAATATGATAAATGGGAAAGTTTGTAAGTTTGTTTGTTTGTTTATTTGTTTGTTTGTTTGTTACTCCTTCACGTATAAACTGCTGAACCGATTTTCATAAAATTTTGCACACACGTAGAGGATAACTTGAATTAACACATAGGATAGTTTTTATCCCGAAAAAATGTTCCTATGGGATGCCATGGGATGATTTTCTATTTTTCACGGGATCGAAATTTACGCGGGTGAAACCGCGGGGCGCAGCTAGTGTTGATATAAGCTCGTTATCTTTATAATATACTTCTTGTGTGCGTGGGTATGTCACTGAACTCCTCCTAAACGACTGGACCGATTTTGACGAAATTTTTCATGTCTTGAAGGGAATTTGAGAATGGTTTACATCCACAAAATAATAAGCCCGGTAGATGGCTCTGCAGTCGGTCTCTAATATACAATATTGTAGGATAAAGTAGCTGGTTTAACGGATCATATGGGACGAAAGCACACAAAAAAACGGTTATGGACTATGGTGCTCATTTCAAAGAATTCCAGCCTCATATAATGTGTAGAGGATTGTGCAAAATTTAAACTGAATAGTTGCAGAATTTTTCAAGTTTTACATTCTAAACAACTTAACAATTTTGTATAAATAATAAATATATTCTGACATACAAATAAATACTTGACGTGGTCGTTAAAATATATTATGATTAACTCGTCAAATATCTATCGTTCGGCGCTGAATTTTAATTAAAATCCGCATAATAATATTTATACTTAATATTTATATGTTATCTGCATCAATTGAATAAAAATGTGTAAAATATCCGAAAAGATTAATCCGGTATTTCCAGAGATTAAAGAGTTAAAAAAACAAGGAAATGAAACATACGTAAGTATATTAGCTACAATTATTTAAAAGTATAATATATGACATACTAAAAATTAACTGGGTAATAACTAATAGGTAAGTAATAAAATAGAGTTGATTTAGAAATTCGATTCTTCCTTCCAGTGTCATCATTTACTATTTTCTCAGACTGACATTAGACTTTATTCCTAACCGTTGAGTCATGTAAAATTGACAAGAAGCCCTGATAGTATAGTCGGCACGTGGTGCTAGTCAGCTGAATAGTATATCGCTATATACGCAAAAATCAAATTACCTAAGCTCGTATAGTTTCCCCGTAGACATTTGCTCAAATTTTGCCGCACATTTTGCCCTAAAAGGTTATTAAAGAAAAAAGATGGTGGTTTTATTTTATGCACTTATTATTTTTTTTTTGAGACTTACTCTAACACAATTAAACTCCCGCGAACTTTTTGATAAACTCGTCAAAAGCCTAACAAAAGCCGGACAGGCTGGAATTGTGTCAATTTTGCCTGACACAACTGTAAAAAGTCAGATATATCTGACTAAAGCCTGACCTGGCAATCGTACGTGGGGAATGCCTGAAGGCTTACTTCAGCGACACCACAAAACCACATTTAGTTACACACGGTGTAAAATCCTGGAGAAATCAATATTTTCCGGGCATCCCCGTGTAAAGACGGCTAGTTTTAAAGTATGTTAATATTTGGAATGCGAATTTTCTTACGTACGGTGTTGACCGCAGGATTTTTACAAGTGTATAAACCTTGTGGTCGACGACACCGCAAACTAATTTAAGAACATCACTTAATAGTTTTTATTGAGAACGAAGCAAATAGGAAATATATCTTTCTGCATAAATCAAGTGCCGTATGAATAACATACCATGTACAGAAACCGCAAACCACAAACATACTTTTTACCAATATGTCATAAAAAAGTAGTCAAATTTTAAATTTAATCTCTGTCAGTCCGATGAACTTTAAAATATTGCAGTATACTGATAGCTAAGTACAAACCAGCGGTCCGCAACCATTTAGTAGGCAAGGCCCGCAAGGCGGCAAAATAAACTAAACGTGGAGAGAACTTCATATTCACTTTTTTTTAGTTTGGCCCCTCCTCCCGTGCGCGCGTTGCTACGCCAGCAACAGATACATCAGCATGGTCTATCATAGCAATATATAAAATTCATTGGAATGACAGTGGCGCCATCTATCGAAAATTGGTCGTATCTACTTAGAAACTTTTGTGGGCAAATTCAGAACAACTTTACGAACGATCATCACAGACTCAAATGCATTATGCATTACGATTCTAGAAAGGACATACAGAAAAACATTTATTTTTTTATATCTATAGATAATACATTCGTGTCTGTGAAACAATGGAAATACACATACAAATTTCAACCAAATCGGTCAAGACGTTTAGTAGTTGACATACCGACAGCAGCGCCACCTAATGGACGCGATTGTGTTTTTTAAAATCCAGGAAACCATCGAAATACCCATATAAAATTTTAACGCAATCGGTTTAGCCCTTTAGAAGTTTACCCGTTTTCCCATGGGAATAAAGCATTTTCCCGTAGTAGAAAATAGCCTATGTTTATCTGTGATAATGTAGCATTCAAATGGTGAAAGAATTTTTGAAATCGTTCCAGTACTTTCAGAGCCTATTCGTTACATACAAACACACACACACACACACACACACACACACACACACATAATATTAGTATAGATTCGCGGGCCGCAAGTAGGACGTCGGCGGGCCGCGTGTTGCCGACCACTGTCTAATTAAAGTCCAGTCTTTCCTAAAGTGGGCGATAACGCCCCCTTGTGGGCACTAGATGCCCAGAGGGGGGCGGTAAGGGGCCAGAAACGACATAATTGTCTTTGAATATCAAGGTGTAATAACAAATAAGGGGGTGATACGAAGTAACTGATTTTCAAAGTGGGCGTTAGACGAAAAAGTTTGGGAACCTGTGAATTAAACCATCCGTGTGAGTCATTCAAGGAATTACAACTGCTAGTGCGATCCAACACACCTTGTTCGGCGAACGTCTGTGGCGGTAGTCACAAACTCACAAACCCCCCTATTACATAAAAAACACACGTTGATGATATACATGCTCTTAGGTAGCATTGGAGGAGCACGACCGCTGCGTTGCAGCAGCGAATTTGACGACAAACACATTGGGCCGCCAGGACCGGGGAGGTACCTCTCGCTTACACGAGGCGTAAGTGCCAGCGGCATTGTAGCGCTTTGTGCGGTAAGTATCTGGTGGCTCACAGAGGGGGAGGATTGAGGGCAACGCATCTGTATAACCTCACATGTTCTCTGCGTATACATATTGCACAAACGCGTATAGCCTGTACCCGGTAGGATAAAGAAATTGCCATGTCGTAAGAGGACGCGAGTAATAGCGACGCAGTCGAGGCAGGTCAGTGCTGTCGTGTCATTTCCCAACACAAATTACAACATTATAATGCTGCGAGTGCAAGAAACTTGCCTTTACCTAATAGATTAAGGCTTGCCAAATTCTAAATACTAATTTCCGGGAAAAAATGTTTTCAAATGCGGGATAAGCGTTAAAAAAGCGGGATTCAACTAATTTTTGTTGAAAAACATGTTTTTTTTAATAGTAGTATTTAACTATTATTTAAATGAGTGTATCCTTGAGAGGAGACAAGCAACGGGCTATCAGCTCGACGTCCGCTGTGTCGGTGACGGTGACGACAACACGTCCCGCACACACCCAGAGCGGAACGTGTTGTAAAAGGTTCTAGAAACGGGACGTCCCGCGTATTGCAGGACGGTTGGCAAGCCTATATCAGATGCAGAATTCAAATGGGCTATGAATCTGCACAAAGGTTTGTTAAGTAGATGTTTAGGGTGGCGTTGGTCACTTAAAAGTTTCAAATACCTCGTTTGTCTCTCTGTTATAAGAATAAAATGAGTATACAATATAGGTCTTATCTCTAAAAGATACCTGTCCTAAATTTACAAAACGTTTTGTTCCAAATTACGGCCATACAGATGATAAAATAAAACAAATTTAAAAACAAAGCACACAACAACAAAGAAGCTTAGCGTCAGCTTACTGCTATCTTTCTGCATAAATCAACAGAGTGGTTGGTTTCTGATTTAAATTATTTCAACGTTCGCCACCGGACACAATCTCATGATTTCACTTGCGTAAAATTTATCTATTCCAAGAAACCCAATACTTTTTCAGGGTAAAAAGTAATTTAGTTGTTAAGGGCGTTACCGGTAATGAGTGTTGAACGCTGTTTTTTATTTCTATTTGTACATTAAAACGGAAATAAAGTGGAAAACTTCGATTCGTTTATTAGTGTTAATAACTGTTACAGCCAAAAAGATCAGATTGGCATAAATACATGCTGCGGTGCGTTACATTTACATAGAAAACTGACGAAACAGTTTAAAACATGTAAAAACGGAAACGTTAGAAGTATTACAGAATTAATTCTGTAACGGATTGATTGTATAATCCTTATGAAAGTGTTACCTTTATGAGAATGTTTTTGAGTCCAAAGTTCACAAAAATTCATTCTGCAGTTTTTGTACGAAATAATCACATACGCGCAAGCTTACGCATTTATATAAATAGTAGGATGGGACAGGATGGGATTAGTATTCCTTACAAGAAGGCCTAGGAAGGACATGCCGATATCTCATATGATTATCACGAGAGCTCCGCAGTTTGTTATTATCAGTACAAGCCAGTTTCCGTTGATCTTAAATTTAACTGACAGCCCATGCAATAAACTTTAACATAAATGTGATCGCCCGCGACCATGACTTCCGAGTGAACGAAACGTAGAAATTTTCGCAAGTTGTGAATCTTTTCAATTTAAATCAACTTAGATATAATCCTTTTATTTTTTAGTTGTTTTTTTTATAGCATGAGGTAAGTAAGGAAAACGAGAAATCGGCCAGAGGTCCAACTCGTGCCTGTGGTTTTATCTTAACGTACTGCTTAGGCCTTGAGGAAAACGTCGAGGATTAAAGCGTAGAATACGAATAAAAAAATGAACTCGACCACATAACTCTATATTCGGCGATGACTACACATTCAATGAACGTTCAGAGCAATGAAAGTTGTTCGACATTTACTTATATAGCATGGATACCGTTTTTATGGCATATATGTGATTATTGTAGATGGTTTTAAGTAATATTTCAAGGACATCTACTGTATGTATATAAATGTCGTATGTATGTTTTTGAATATGTCTTCAAAAAGTAGTGTTTCATGAAAAACAAACTGTGGATTCCCAAGCTGGAACGAGGTTGTCAAAAGTAAAAATAAAAAATAATCTTTATTGATCTAATATAATAAAGCTCAAGAGTTTGTTTGTTTTTGATTATTAGTCCGAATTGAAAAATTCTTTCAATGTTGGATAGACGAGTAGAGTCGAGGAAAGCTATAGGTTTGTAGGTATTATTTATGGCTATTTGTAACATTAAATAGAGTATCGGATCAGTCAAAATGTGTAATTTATTATTATAATTGGTTCAGTAGTTTAGTCCATCGCAGACAAACAACGTGACACATAATTTATATCTATATACCTATCGAGATTAGGAGATAGAAATAGAAATAGAAATAGAATTAATTTTATTCAATGCTCCATTAAAGGACGGTAGGATTATGATATTGATCTCACCCCGCACCGGTGGCAGTGCGTAAATGCATTTCCCCGCGAAGACATAAAAAAACAAAGATTATTATATTGTCTACCATCTGTTGCATATTTATATACTACATTAGAATGAGAACACCGGTGACACTTCTAAGATGGCTTAGATCTTCTTGCCTTCTCCACGTGGTGAGAAACTAGAAGTTGCCACAACTCACAAGTCATCCATGATCGTCCTATCAATGATCTTTCCGCATACAACATAATTACATAACGTTATATTTAGCTTACACAGAGCTGGAAGTGAGATAATAGATAAACAGTAAACAGATCGGGTCAGCATCGGTTACACGTCTCGCTACTCGTGTCGTACAAATTGTCCAATTGCCCGCAATTGCCTAGCGACAGGCCGGCAGTTGGACAGATCACTTGTACCTCGCTCACATTCTGTGGTTTCCAGCTGCTGATGGCGGAAAACGGGATGTCCTCAGTTAACTATCCTTGGATTGATCTACCTCGTGGCGGAAACTGCTCATATTTTGTGGGTTTATAACCTAGATACTCCCAGATCAGTACCCACCAGAGTCTGGATACACCATTTAAGGGATCATTATATCCCATTGATTTGCTATTGATAGATTAATCCTATTGATTGCTATGCATTACGATACTTCTTAGTGAAAAACCGGATTTAGAATTTGTTACAGGTGTCCTAATAAACACATAGGTATATTATCGTTCACAGATATACCTGAATAACAAATAGATTAACTAATCTATCTTTGTATCCTGGATGAAATAATTACCCTTGGAGGTATTTATTATCGGCCAAAAACTACATAAATACTATTACATGCTATTTCATGTATCTCATACATATCATTTATTTATTACACCATGATGGCTATTGACAGTACTTGACGCTTATTTTTACAATGAATTTTGACCCACTTGATGGAAAACCATTACAAGGATTACAAGTAATCTAACCGGAAAAATAATCTGACGTAAGAAGGCAAAGTTATTGTACGTTCTTGGTTCGTTCTTATATAATTACTAGGTGCGCCCCGCGGTTTCACCCGCGTAACTTTCGACCCTGTGGGAATATCGGGATGAAAAATAGATGTTGGCCGATTCCCAGACCTGCTCAATGTGCTCACAAAATTTCATAAGAATCGGTCAAGCCGTTTCGGAGGAGTATGGCAACGAAAACTGTGACACGAGAATTTTATATATTAGATATATTAGGATTTTATCCTCTGTATATTATTAGTATAGAAGTATAGATAAATGTGAAATATTTTAGGGCATTTTATACGCTTACACTAAAAAGCAGATATCCGTGAAATTTGGTATAAATTGATTAGAAATCCGGAAAACTAATGGGTTTTGGAATAAGTTTTAAATAGGCTTTAGTTAAAACGGGCTTAGCTAGTACTATATAATTTATATAGCTTGTATTACTAAGTATATTATGTAAGCCACTGGTCAGCTTCGATAGTGAGTCTGGCATTGTTCTATATGCGCGAAAGGTATTTGGCACAAGTGACAACTGTTGGTTTTACAATTGTACTCTAAAAGAACGCATCGCAATTAGCCTCAATAATGTACGTCTAAAGACTTTCTCAAAGCATTAGTCAATATTTGTAGTTAAATACAGCATTCAAGCGCACGTTGATGCTACCCGTTAACCTATTAAGCAGCCTCATTTCGTGCATAACTATCTGTGCAGCGCAGTTTCACTCGGGTACACAATAAATAAACTTTCACCTTGCAATTTCACCCCCTAAGGGTTGAAATTTTACTATAAATTTTTAAGTTTAACTCGGAAGCGTTTGTGAGCTAGTGTACAACAGCTTTGCTAAAGATCATCACATTATCAAATGTGTAATTTACGATTCTAGGACATGCAGACAAACATTAATTTATATATAATACTTGTATAGATAATCGCCTGACCCCATTATACTCACATTCAAATTTGAATATCTTGTGCTGGGTAAGATTTTCAACCATAGAGAAGTGAGATCCGGATACAAATTCGAGATTGGACCAAATTGTTATTGGTATATTCCAATTTCTAGTAACAGTCCGGAATCGGACAGCTGGGTTTGTAATATAATGTTGTGCGTTAGAAGGTGGACCTTATTTATCTAATGGTCACGCCAGACTGCTGTTCCAATAGAATAAGAACTAGGTAATAGAGTAGAAACGCTTATGCTTGCCCACTTACTTTTGTTCTATCATATCAGACATACCCAGCGAATTACCTAATCTCTATTATAGGGACTATATATCTATATATTATATATCTATAATAGATGGTTATGACGTAGTCTATTACTACTAACTACTACGGAAACACACTTTTTTTTTGGCTCAGTCTTTTTTGATTTCGCGGGGAAATGCTTTATACACTGTTATTGGTCTTGGGTGGGATCCGGTGTGTGTAGGGTGTGTAGGGCCCACTAAAACCCCGCGGGTGTCATCTGCTGGGAACAAGGCACGTCCATATACATGTTCAACATACGAATCTAATGTACTCACCACTTGAGCGGCATAATGCACGCTGCTGAACCTCAGCCACACCCGCTGCTCCGCCCGGGCCCACCAGGACGGCACGTAGAACCTTCTGTCGTACCAGACCAGCCCCACGTGGTCTCGCAGCGTTATGTCTTCTCCCACGTCGTTGTACGACGCGGGGACCGGCATAGGGATCACCGGTCCCGACTGGAGAAGAAGAAATAGATGATTAGTTAAATATAACTTTGTAAAATTAGAGGTGACAAGATTCGGTAGTGCGTGCAAAGAGCGAAAGGGAGATCCGATTTGATTTTAATACAGCCGAAACTAATGTACCTAGAAATATGGTACAGGGGTTCCTTTCATGATGTAAGTGATAAGAGTTAAGAAAGGATTTTTAAAAAATCATCTACTAAGGGGGTGAAATAGGGGTTTATTAATGATGCTATTATGCGATCTGTAATATCCTTTCAATGTAAGGGTTATAGCTGCTCCATACGCTAAACTGCAAGTTCAGCGTAATCATACAGAACCTCGCTAGAGATAGAGGGTGCGAGCCTCAGTTGCTGTTAAACCTCAATACTAGTCGGGAGTCTTACTATATCATTGTTTTACCATTTCATGTATCAATTAATATACTTCTATTTCTAGATTAATTAAATAGTTTTTTTTTTTAAAGACTAAAGCCAAATCTCGTATAATTTGATCGTCGGTGAAACACACAGATAGTTAATTAATATAACTTTGTTTTTTACAAATTATGAGAACTAGCGCTAGATACAAAAGAAGTTGGGAAAATGAAACTGCATACAACAGCAAATAGCTCATTGAATTTTTTTTCTTATGTCTACTTCAATCTCATGGCAATCGTTTTAACAGTTCGTCGGACCAGCGAAGACTTTTCTGTTTTCTTAATAGAGAAGACCCAAAGAGTAGAGTAGAGGGGTCCTCTCCTTTCCTGCAGATGGGAAGAGAAGTTACGGATGTTTCCTTGATATTATTGACATGAGGACATGCAATTACGCACCTATACATATTTTTTGTTTCAATGCACATACAACTACATGTTAATCATGATATTTATCTTATTTGTGTTGTTTTAATGTTATATTTTATTAATAAAAGTCTATAAAACCAGGGGACAGATATAACCAGATTTTACCCGTCCACTGCAAGATTTTCCTTAAAAGAACGTAACAGTAAAAGATTCCTCGAAGAAGCGGCTATCGTAAAGTAGATTTATAGAGTATGAGATATACATTTATTCATAAACGCATTTTTAGATGTTCATTGTTCGTGTTATCTAGATGTATGTGGGTATGTGGACAACCTTGGACAACTCCGGGTTGACTAACCCGTTATTCAAAAATATCCCTTATAATAACTGTCATTGAAAAAGCACTTATATCTTTATATGAAACTAACAAGACATTTATTCTATAATATATTCATATTATATTATATGTTTATTTTAAACCCGTTACAAAATTTAATCCGACTGCTCAGTTGCCAGTAATAAAAAGAACTGAAAAGCACAAATATACATATTATTTCAATTTGTTATTTAATTTATTTCAATCAATATATGAATTATGAACCAAAAAGTTCAATTGTTTTTTTTTAAACCCAAGTAATTATTTTATAAAGGTTTTTATCCAATTAGATACGAATTTAACCTTGTAATAAAATTCGAAAATTATTGTATAAGGAGTGATTACTTATTGATTGATTACCAAAAAAGTTATTCATTCTTATTTTTGAATTAATTAAGCTTGTTAGTTTTCATTAGTTCAATGCCTTTTGAATATTAATTACATACGAATTTTAAGTTATAATAAATATTTTAACAATGTTTTAATTGAACCAAATAATTCAACAACAGCAACACATATTTTCGCTAGTTCCGTATTGGGTTAGGCAGAGATTAAATTAATCTTTAAAAATCTTTCTCTAATCTTTATTTAGAATCCGTCTAATACATTTCACCTAAAGCTAATTTTTAAAGAAATAAAGAAGATTTTTAAAACAGAAAAACAAAAAGTACAGGGCGATTATAAAGTAATAATTTATTAATTAATTTACATTTTCATTTAACTTCATTGTTTATTTATTATCACCGTTTGTATATTATAACCAAAACTTTAGATTTGATAACGAAATAATACACATTTTGCAAAGTCAATGCAAAAGATTTTACACCAGGATGTCTTTATCTCCTAATGTAGAGCACTAATAACAAAATACAACGTGTAACAATAAATTACACGTGACACAACCAGACCGTTAGATAGTTGATATAACCGGCTCCATTTTTTTATTCAAATAGTGAAGCAAGTCCTTTTAATATATAGTTTTCGTATATTTACGCGAATGTTGCTCATGATTACGATTGTTTTAACGGATTCTATCGCATTTCAGTATATATTCGGGGACCAACGAATTGATAGACTCGTTCATTGCGGAGATTCTATCATATTCTACAAGTGGATATTTATATCAAACGCGATAGAATCCGTTAAAAGAATCGTAATCACGACCTTTTAAATTCCGTTTCTGACGTATGTTCAAACAAAGTTAGTTCATTGATGATGATGGAATTCTAAACGTGCTGCTGTCTCATTCTATTCTTATCTATTGCTAGTGGCCTTATTTGCAATAAAATGTGTTATCAGGAACAAAATTGTGTCAAGACTGAAAAACTGAGTTTCACTTCACACTTACGATAGTAACTAAATGCGACGGTTGGATTTGCATGTGACGTATGAAAATATAAACTCTAACCTTATTATTGCTATTTACTTGCCAACATTTAGAGTTATAGACCAGGATTCGAAGGATATATACAATATTGTATCAATGGATATATATCATGATATATATCCGATATCCAATGACTTTTTGTGATATATATCATTTTATCAGATTTTAAGTACTTACCTATAATAAACCTATAAATAAACCATTAAACCATTTTAGATTCTTTTTTAAATCATAAGATAACAACACGAGTTTCATACAAAATGGATACATCAAACTTGATATAATAAATCGGATTTAAATATTCAATATTTTGATATTTTTATTAAATAATAATATTTTCGAACCCTGATATAAACTGCCTATGTAGGTAATATCTAGTGTTGCTAGGTCCAGTGTGCTAAATTTCGGGACGGAAGGTTAAAATAATCGAGACATTGGTTTTCAAGTCGGGTAGCTACAAGAAAAAACTGATTTTATAAATCATCAAATGTTGTTATTACTCAAGACGGTGTTATGGTACGGTATGCGTTTAATCACTAACATAATTTTATGGAGTAACAACTTACAAATATTTTCGATTTCACCAGTAAACATTCTCGATACAATTGGACTAAGGGGGTTATCGAAAAATCAGGACATTTGGCGTCCCGATCAAGGGTGAATCGGAACATATATCACCCCCTGAAAATTCCCCCCATCAGACCCCTGAAAATTAGGACGTTCCGCTCAAATCGGAACACCTGGCAACGCTAGTAATAAGCGTTACGTTAATGGCCAAAATGACACTATCTGTGGTTCTCTTGACGTAACAAAATGACACTATCTGTGGTTCTCTTGACGTAACAAAATGACACTATCTGTGGTTCTCTTGACGTAACAAAATGACACTATCTGTGGTTTTCTTGACGTAACAAAATGACACTGGCTGCGTTCCAAAATTTACTGCCAGTACTGCTCAGTTGTCAAATTGGACATTGCAGTATTGATTTGACAACTGTAAAAGTACTGAGCAGTACTGGCAGTAATTTTTGAAACTCACCCACTATCTGTGGTTCTCTTGACGTAACAAAATGACACTATCTGTGGTTTTCTTGACGTAACAAAATGACACTATCTGTGGTTCTCGTGTAACTAAAATTCAACTGTGGAAATGTAAAATCCAATAATTAATGGATTGAGTAATGTTCTTTCTACTACTTCTTTTCTCCTTTTTTTCGTTTCTTGTATCGAATAGGTTCCAAAACTGGACTAACTTAAACCATTCTTACACTAATAGATAGCTAAATTTTCAGGAAGTAACATAGGTTTAATTATGATTGAACAATTTACTTTTGATGCCCAAACAGGTTGGCTAGTAGATTGTATTATTGCATTAACTACTATTTCTTACCCGACTTCGCCATAAAGACGGTAATGTTTTTGTCGTGTCGTTGGATTCGATTTGATAACCCCAGTGACGCTGGGTACATTATATTTTAAGCTGTCTCGTTTTTGTTTCACAATTTAATCTCAGGTTGTTGGTTAAATATTTTTTTTACTTTTTTATACTTAGAGATATCAATTTCTTTTTTAATTTTGTTGTCCTGTGATTGTGGTTTTAGAAGTTTTTATCTATCTATCTATCTATCTATCTATCTAGTTGGTTGGTGAACTCGAGAGATCAATTGTGGGATAGAAGAGTTCAATTCTTACCTTATCGAGATCCCGTTCAAACCATCCATTTCTATAACCGTATTCAGGATCAACTGGTGACTTCCTGAAGTTCCATATCCCGTCCAAGGACTTGAGGTCTCTGGTTTCCGTGGCTATGGGGTGGAGCGCTGCCCCGGAGAATACGGCCTTCTGCTTCTGCAGTTGGCTTATCTGACTGGCACCGTCGACGACAGCATTTGCTGCCACGAGCAACACCAGCAGGCAAAGGTTTGATTTCTTTATAATCATTTTCTGGAACAATATTTGTTATTAGCTAAAAAATATTTTGAGATTTGTATTATTATATTATGTATTTTGTAAACATCTTAGTATGTTATTTTAATGATTATTTATTTTTGGATGTACATGCGATGGTGGATTTTTACTCAATATGAACAAATATAAATAACCATGCTTATTCTTCAGTGCTTTTTAAACGCCACAAACTACTGATAGTTTTTTTTTTCGACATTCTTATAATAGAAAAAATACTATATATATATTTTATTAGTCTATATTTGCTTAAAATACTTAAAGATAAGGAAAACTGGTCATAACATAAATTATTGCAAAATAGCTTACATCAATCATCTCTAACTCTTGCAAATAGGTACTCTCAATTTTACATAAATCCTATGTAAGCCAAGTACCGGATAATTAATCATTTTTTTTCTCAAACTTGAGGTTTTCACAAAAAATCTACCCTAATATACATATAATACTATCAAGAAGTACAAAAAAAAATAGAACAATCAACGAGCACAACTTTACACCACACCTAAATATATTATTGCAATCATTTTGCATAAAAAATATGAGTCGTCCAATATTTATAAAAAAGAATAATCACAAAAGGAAAAAAAATACAAAAAATAAAATAAAAATAAAACAAAAAATGTACCGTATACAGGCGACGGCATGTACCAGAGAGCAGAATATAAATGCGTGCTGTTCGCTATTCGAGCTTCCAAAAATATTTATGCAAATTGATATATTTTCGTTTATATACCTTATTGACAAGGGCTATTTGTCCCCGCACGCGATGAGTAACGGAAAAATAATCGGAATTATCGGAAATAGGCATAATAATTATATATCAATGAATATAAATAACCAATTTGCGTATTGTTTACTAATATAAGATATTTTTTTATATTTATCTTAAGTTTTTATCATTCTTTTTTCCATCTCATTAAGGTTTTTTTGCTATAGCGTACCTACATAAATCCAATGAGTGGCTGAGTACAAGGAAATAAGCTTTTGGATTTGTTATTAAAATTAACTTCTTAACTTCTTAGTCAGCAAACATTTGAAAATATGTAACGAATAACGAATAACCGATAAAACTATTTTATCGGAATAATCATTTTTTTTTAAAGTACAGGGGGCAAATAAAGTTCACTCTTAAAAACTCATGACATCAAGACATATTTTGTCACCTCAGTTCACCCCTGGACCGTGACCATGGTTGCTGTAAAGCAGTGGTTGTTAACCGGTGGTCCGCGGACAGCTTCACAGCAGTGGTT
>LUGF01051927.1:33226-47470 GCA_001625245.1 Calycopis cecrops | reverse complement strand
TATATGACTCTTTGCTTGTTTATAAATTTATGTACAAATAGGGAATGGTGCCGAGTGGATGGTGAAATATTATTCGACTATTACTTTTTAATAAATGATTATTTTAATGACAATGTCCACACATTGTCATTAAAATATCATCATGCCCCCCTATGCAAAAAAAATAAGATAGGTACATATTGATTTCTTAAAACTTATTTGCATAAACGTATAAAATAGTATAAAATATAAAATAGGCGGCGGTAGTCACTATTCACCTGCTCGTTTGCCCCCTATACCATAAAAAAAATCTGTTTATTGTAAATACTTAAAATTAAGGCGCTTGTACATATATATACATTGATCTAAAATGCATACATATAATTATGTTTTCACTATATGTAGAGATTATTATTTTAAAACACCTCACACTAATCACAATCACTGGTTGAGAGTTATTGATATGATCAGGCTACAGCATAGACCGGCTTGGTGTGTTCCGGGGACCTGATGTGACTGGCGACTGCTGAGGGTGCAGGGAGCGCACCGCGATCACCACCATCGGCACGGAGTTCTTTCCTCGCGAACTTGGTCAACTTCGCAATGATGACAAAACTATCAATGCCATGATAACAATATCCAACTTTTAGTAGGTGATGTTGTGTAGCTGGCTGGAGCTGGCAAGGTTAGCTCCGTTTTGTGCTATGATGTCTTCCTTTTTACTTTGAAAGCATCCCATTGGTGTCGATCGATCGGAGTAATGTCAAAGAATGATTTCTGATTTAAATTGATTACGGCATAAATTGCACCGTCGGCTTTATAAGGCGTCCGTATCGTGTTCTATGTGGGTTATCAGATGGGTATCAGATGAGCTGTTGTGCTGTGCTTCGACATTCGTCTGCGTATTTGTGACTAAGGAATCATCATGAGCAACGAAAGTTGGTTTAAGTCTCTCGATATTGAATTTATTTGTGTTCTCGTGGCTTGCATACCGCTTCCACCAATTCTGTGAATCGCTTTGTAGGCTTGAAAATGAAACTGGTTGGACGGTATTGTAGAAGCCTGTTGAGAAGATATATCGCGCTATAACGTTGCTGCGCGTTCCTCACTATGCTGGAGGAGTTGCTTGGCGGTTGCCATTTCCCTTATTGTGTGCACGAGTGTGCTTTGTTGCGTTAACATCGAGTAGACTTTACGTACGTTGTCTTTAAATTATTATGGATTTTTCTTCCTTAGTTGTCTTAATTTTTTAATTGTAGTGTCGCTTAAAACTTTTTTTGTAGTTTGAGTTTAAAACCGACTGCTGAGCTGTGACATTTGAAAGATGATAGTTGGAAGTTTGTCATCCCCAAAAATCAGCATTAATGTGCGACATATTATGTAACACAAGCCTCCAAGAGGCGTGAGCCACTCTTTGTGTCGGTCACACTGATGAGCTGGATTGACGATATATCAAAGACATATTTTTCGCGGTTGTTTGCATTTCTTAATAAGGTAGCGTTAAGAATAATAACAGGATGATACGCGTCCATTGATATGCGCCGGATCGTATTACATTGTCACGAGGCAGAAAGAAAGCGATTGTAAAGAATGCCATTGTTGTGATGCATTGGCATTGTGCTTTTCTATTACTTGAAGCTTTATAAGGCAGTTTGTGGTTGTGACCTAATATGACACTCCTCTTGATGGCTGGCAGGTCGTCCATATTTGGCTGGTGGCTGGCACAAGTTCTGGGGCAGGTGGCGAATTCATTTTAAGTTATTGCGTGCTGTGCTGTGTCCGCGGTCAGTAGCAAAGAGCATGTCAGTAGTTGCCGTCGTCAAGAAGCGACTAGCGTTAGATCCCCGTGAATGTGAGCCTCTTGACATCTCAAATCGGTGGAATCCGCTGGTGGAAAGCCGATTTGGATGTGCGATCACGGAGAATCACATCAGGGTCACCACTTAGCCACCTGGTTGCCAGTGTGCTGCTGAGTATGAGATGTAGCTGATGTCGGGAGAAATGATAGAGATCTTGAGATGATATTGTAATTGTAAACTTAACAGAATTGTAGCTTATTGAGAGAGCGTGTGAGGAGTGTGGCTCCTAATATATGACTCTTTGCTTGTTTATTAATTTCTGTACAAATAGGGAATGGTGCCGAGTGGATGGTGAAATATTGTTCACCTATTACATTTTAATAAATGATTATTTTAATGACAATGTGTGGGCACACATGTATGAAAATTTGGTCGTAAATGCTTGTTAGTTTTAATTCTTTTTGGTCCTAGGTGTTGTTAGAGGCCATTATTTGTTTTTTGAGAGCTCTTTAACTACTGTTGACTTTTTTAGGATACGTCGTTAAGTATTATTTAAAGGTATATAGGTTTTATTACTTTTTTTCGAGATAGATGCAGTTGTTTGTACTGATGTTTGACTCGAAGGGGTAGCTATTGCTGTTTTCTTTTGACTAGGCGAATACGGTGAAACAGAGTTTTCTCTTTTGATAAAGGCTATATCTCTTGGCTGTAGTTGCTTTCGCATTTCAAGTTCTTCCTTGTACTCGTCTTCCTGGACATATATTCCTTTTGGCAGTTGAGATTTATTCTTCAGTATAAGATTTTTCTTCCAATTAGTTGTAATTGAAACCACCACGGGACGTGGTTCGTCGTTTGCCGGTTGCCCGATTCTAATAATGTTACTAATTTCTTGGCCATCAAGATTTGTACCGGCCCTTTCTATGATTCCCCTTATATAACCGACGAGTTCAGTTTCATTTTTACCCTTCTCTGCTAATCCAACAAACACAAGGTTTTTTTCTTTTGATTTTTTTTCAAAATTTTTTATTTCTTGTTCTAATTCATCTACTTTGCTTTTAAGACTGCGATTTTCTTCCATTGTATCGTTCATCTTCTCTGCATCTGTGACATTTTTTGTTACTGTTTCTTCTAATTTATAATATGCTGGAAATACAGATTATAAGAATTATGGTGGCAATACTTACAGTAGGTATGCTATCTGGAGTTCTGCATGTTTCACTAGAAACACAGATGATATAATAACACTAGCGATACTCACTAGCTTTCTGTTCGCAGTTATACTCGTACATGTCGCATATGTCCAGGAAGTCTCGTTTTTCACAGGTGCAAGTCGACTGGCCGCATATGCTCACGCCGTCGTGCTCGCATGACAACGCCTTTTCACAATAATCGATTTGAATACACGGACCCGGAGTGGCTGGAGGCTATTCGATTAAATGATTAATTATATCTCTAACTTATATATATGTCGCAGTCGGATTGTATAAACCGCCGTATTACATTACGGCTATCCATTTAGAAAAACAGGGCCGTTTTGTAATGCGGCGGGTCAACGATTAGCCGGATCGAATACGGAAAGTGTTCGCCGTATTTTTTTCACAAATGACCTGAAATCGTGAGTATTCGTGAGTGTGGGAGGCTTGAGGGTGTTAATAGCCATATTGTGATTTTTAGAATCATACTTGAATGGGTTAGGTTATGTTAGACTATGTTTATACACAACGAGCGAGCGAAGCGAGCGAGTCCAGTGGATTGGTACAATGAGGTTAAACGTGAGTAAACGAGGTTAAACGAGAGTGAACGTCGTTCAGAAATCAAATAAAATTTAAAATTGAAAGAATAGCTTAAAATTGAAAGCTTAGGGCCGATTTTTCATTCTTTTTTATCCCAATAAATAGGTAGATAACTATTTATCAGTTAATAATATATGTGTGTTTATCAGTTAAATAAATATTTTAAAATTTTCAATCGCTTGTAAATTATAGAATAGTTATCCTCCTATGTCCTGTTCTAACGGCTTGCCGAATGGGATGGACTACTGGGACCAGGGATCAGGATGAGAACCTGACTCAATTACACGGGTATATTGTGTTGTAGCAGGAACTGTTTAAAGACAGCAGGATAGTGCTCAAGGAGGAGAAGTCTGGCCATTTCACTGAGGCCAGCCTGTCGCTGGAGGGATCCTGTTGCCTATTGTTTCGAGATCCTCTAATTGAAGCGGCCGGAGGCATCCGCAGGGGCTTAGTCTGTATTGCACTACCAAGTGTCGAGTCCGACATATGTCTAGCGACACAAAAAGAGTAAAGTAACTAAAGACAATTGGGCTACAAAACATTACACGTTACCACGACAACATATTTCCAGATGACAAGACAACGTCTGTTGGGTCAGCCAGTATGTACCTAAATAAAATTCTCGTGAAACTCTCACTATGTTAGTTACCACACTCCTCCGTTACGATTTGACCGATTCTCAAGAATTTTTTCTGTCCTAAAGACCCACGCGAGGGATGAGAATCCCCCAACATCTATTTTTCATCTCCACATTTCCACGGAATTGAAACTTACTCCGATGAAACCGCGGAGCGCCGCTTGTATACGTATGCTTTTCTGTATGTCCTTTATAGAATCGTAAACTATGCGTTTGATCATGTGATGTTTAGCAAAGTTCTTTTACATGAGCCCACAAAGGTTTTTGTGTAGGTTCGACAGATGGCGCCACAGGGGAGGAGAAATACTTTTGCTTCCTTGTGTTTGAAACACGTAAGATTTAGTGCTTTCCTTCTGCATTGCACATACTATTTTTTCTTTTACCTATACCGAAAGTTTAAAAACTGGGAGCAACAGTTAATACTGAAGAAATAATTTTGTTACTGGAGAATAAACAATTCTATTCCCGATGCGTAGAGAACTTTCGCCGTAGGTAGCAGAAAATAGTACGTTACGAACAGAGCACGAGAGTAAGACATGTTTTAGATAATGTAAATGTCGTTCTACCCGATTTCGGCTACGGCGGCTGTCTGCACAGACGAGTGGAGGATATCATATTATAGTGCACAAGTGTGCAGACACATGTGCACTCTCTATTCCCCCATTCACCTATGCCGATGGGACGGCGGTCCGACACGACTGGAGAGAAACCAGGCGCTCGACCGAAGCAACGGCTTAACGTGCTCTCCGAGGCACGGGTGTGTAACACCGCCAACTTCAAGACTCCGTACTGTTAATAGAATTTGAAAAATTTCAATGTTGATTTTTGGTTCGACCCGGGGTTCGAACCCGGTACCCTTATGTGGTTGAACACGCTTACCCCTAGACTACGGGGCAGGCAAAGACTTAGATCAGAATCATTTAGATTCGATGATAAAGTTAGCTCATTTGTTATTATCGGCACAAGCGAAGCTAAGGTTGACAACCAATGGTAGGAGGCATTCTTTATTACTTTTTGACTTTATTTATTGAGGAGCGTACGCTATTTGTCCCGCCTGGAGAACAGAAACACTTTATTTTCATCAAACATGGCTGAACGATATAATGTAATAAATTTCAGTCACATGTTTTGCTACTCTGAATGAATAATTAATTATAAGAGAAAATAACGCAATACGTCCCACACACTATTATTTAAACTAGTCACTCCTTTTTTATAGTTTAAGGGGGAAAGCGAGGAGCCATTTTCATGACTACCGACACCCATAGACATCCGTATAGAGGCTATACAGATGCGCTGCCCTCCTCTCTCCTCCACCCTCCATTGGCCGCCGCCAATAATATCGAGGCAAACATAATAAAATGTTCGAAGTTGGACCAAATAACAGTAAATAGATTAAGTAGTTTCGGTGGCCATGGCGGACAAACTTGACGTCATAACATTTTTATATATTTAGATAAGATCCTCTTGTTCTCGGGGAAGTACCTATTATATAAACCGGTATTGCCCGTGACTCGTGATCCGTAAGCAACAAGGCGAACACCTCTTCTGGATAAAACGGCTTTCCTCGTATTAAATATTATCTTTTACAAGGTAAAGTTGATGTGTAAGGTCACACACACACATACACGTGTTTACAAACCTCTCACGGTGTCAGCAGACGGAACCAAGAGCTATAAATGCAAGGCCATTGACAAGTTAACGATTTTTTTAAGCACAAGTAGGTACGATGACACTCCCATGGTAATCCGCATGATATTATTATTTTTTATGGGATTGGGGGATAGGGGGGCAAATGAGCAGTCGGAGCTATTTTCATGAATACCGACGCCCATAGACATCCGCATAGATGCTATATAGATGCGCTGCCCTCCTTTCTCCTTCCATCCATGGGCCACCGGCTACTTACACACCGCACGAAACGTGACAGCACAGCTGTCACTTCACGCAGGTCTCGTGTAAGAGAGTAGGTACCTCCCCGGTCGTGCCCGTCCAATTTGGCTGCATGCAAACACGAAGTGTGGCACTACCTCTTACTTTACTTATTATGAAGATACAACACCTTCCTTTCCGCACATAACGACAGCACAGCTGTCACTTTACTTGTACCAAGAGGTACCTCAATTTCCATGTATCCAGGATGAAGTTCAAACTGGCGAAGAAGAAGAATAAGTACATGAACATTATGAATCGGACAAAAAAAATTCTATCTACAGTTTTTCAATCCCATTGCTCTTGTCCAGTCCAGCCATTGGGAATGTATGCTAGTATGCAATAGTTTTTAATGAGACATAATCTCTAGACCTATGGTGTAGGCTTGCTGGGGACACCACATAAAAAGAACGCACTCAGTTTAGGCACTACCTCAGAAGCGGCGTGGAAATGTGTGCTTAATATGACATGCAATTTTTTGAATCATCACCTATACTCGTATCTCAGAAACGTTGGCTTTCAGGAATAAGAGATAGACTATGATCTACAATATCTTTATCTGAAGTAATTTCTCGATATAAATATAAATGTTTTTAAGAATATCGCGAAAACCCCATTTTTTTATATTTGACCTCACGTTGGGGAATTTCGATCTTTTATTTTCAATTGCGTTTTGAACGATTTTATTCATATTCAGCTTGATGGGAATTTATGTAACGTCACTCATATTTTTAGTCTAATTTAAGTGGACTACTAAACCTATTTTTATTATTATTTATTATTTATTTTATTATAAGAGGAAGTGCCACGCCGCATACTGTATATATTGCGGCCGAATTGGGCCGGCGCCGGGGAGGTACCTCTCGTCTACACGAGGTCGGCGAGAAGTGACAGCGATGCTGTCGCGTTTCGTGCGGTGTGTAATCCGGTGGCCCATGTAGGAGGAAGAAGAATGGAGGGCAACGCATCTGTGTAGTAGCCTCCGTGCGGATATCTACGGCTGTCTGTAGTCATGGAAATGTCCCCAACTGCTCGTTTGCCCACTTACACTGTTAAAAAAATTAAAAAAATAATTAACTTACTTCACTTGTTGGCAATTTATGCTGTAAAGAAAACCTAGGAAATATAAAAAAACAAACGAAATAATTAACATGCATATCTGATATAAAACCTGATGTAATAATAAAACATGTTAATTGTTACCACACTATTATGAGAGTATGATTAAAACCGTATTTTTAATAGGTGTTATCGAATTACATGTAGGTAAAATTTTAATTGTTATTGTGATTATAATAGGTATAAAATGTGTGTGTCCCCGAAGATGCTGCCACCTTGCCGTGGTGGAGGGAGTGGGGGAGGCTTGGAGGCTGGCTTGCTTCAGTGATTCTCAAGGCCATGCCGGACAGGCTTGGTGGGAGAGGCCAGACAAAGAGCAGCTCAGATGGTAGGTCCTCCATCCGTCCCTCTGAATCAGCAGATGGCGGCGTGGAATAGTACGACTGGCAGACAAATTTGTCAGAATTGGACGATTCAGACGATTCGTTGGCGTGGTTTAATTGGTTTTATTATTTTTTCCTATGAATAATATGATTCAGTTCTTTTTTCTCATATTTGTTTTATCTCTTATTTTCTTAACAACACAAAATTCATTAGGATGTCACAGTTCTCTATTCCCTTTGAAAATTCTCTTACTGTGCCACTGAATATCGGTGTTGAAATATACCACGGTATTCCCAGCTTTAGCCGAGTGGCAACCCTTTTCAGTGCAAAGCTGTATTACCATCGCATAAATTAAATATTTTCTATAAATGGCAAAAAAAAAGATTAATATGCTTTTATATTTTTTTTCATAATTTCCTTTAGTGTTTTACTGTCTGTATTTCTAATTGGATTTCTGCATTGCCTAGATTTTATGTGAATGTCTGATTGTGAAAATTTATTGTATTGTTTGTGTAATGTTACTTTCTTATAAATAAAGCCTATTTCTATTCTATTCTATATAGTTATCAGTATACTGCAATCATTTAATATCGCACCATCAGTCCTTGAATGGCTAAGGTGTTACATCTCAGGGCGACGACAGAGGCTTAACATTACCAATAGCATCTCGAGCTGGTCTTCTATTACAGCTGGCGTGCCTAAAGGGGGAGTGTTATCTCCACTTCTATTTTTTCTTTTCATCAATAATATTACTCAGTCTATTACCTCATCCTTTCACTAATATGCAGATGACCTATAAAATTTACACTCAGGCCTGGAGAATTTACCCAGTGCTATTTCAATTGGCTGATCCTAATTTCAGCACTCCTGCTCCTGCTGAGCTTCTGAATGGAGCCGATCTCTTTTAGGAAATCATTGAAGCCCATTAGGTTTCCCGAGGCACTATGATGTCCGTTCTTTAAAGTTCAGTTTTGGTATGGGTGGACGGTAGACCCCTTTCTTCCGTTTCAAAAAGATATTCATATTCTGTTTTTTATAACAGTGCTATGAAAGATATAGAGGATTCTGATGGAAATAAAGTTAATACTTTACTCACTAAGTTTTGTAAGCTAGAGAATCTTCCTTTTAGAAAGATTTTAGGCAGCATAGAGCTGGCTTGTGAGGATCACTTTCGATCCAACACCCAACGTTTGAGCTGCTGGTGAATTCAGCATGAAGCTACCATTGCGTGACACTCCTGATTGTCTCGGTGACTAATAGGTGATTTTAAATTTAGAAAAGCGTTTCAGATAAAATAATTTATGGAAATTTCAATATCTACAATTTTTAAAAGAATATGAATCTTTAGGTCATCATTCGGAATCCCCTTAAACTTTGTTAAGCCCTTCTTATATTCTAACATGGCGTTACATGAGGGGAGGGAGGGTCAAAAATCTTCAAAAATAGCGTTACGTAATTCTTGAATGCTTTCTTATTCTTTAGAGCAGACTCTTTTTTTTTCTTGAAGAAAAAAATGCTTCAAAGGCTGTGGAAGCTATAGTTGGACTGGGATTAAACCGCTCCCACTGGATTACAACAGGAGTGGAGAGAGCTTTATTGTATCTCTCTCGCTTATCACTGCTTTTCAAATTCCTTGCTTAGTGCTCGTTGATATTCCACAAATTGTTGACATTGTTTGTCTTTGTGATGCATACCTAGTTGTTTAAGGTACTACAAGTATCATATAAATATCATGTATCAGTAAATAAATGCAATTTATTTAAGAATTTTTTTATTTAAACAATTCTATATAAGTAAATATTTTGTGTTCTAAGTCAAGGGTCTGTCCGTTCAAGCCAACTTTTATTCCCCCTTTAGAGCTGTGTACCCTAAGACAAATTTCCCAATTCTATAACTTTTTGGTCAGATTCTAGTGTGATGCTAGGATGGATCAAGGGATCCATCAAGACAAAAGACATTTGTGGCTAATAGAATTGTCTACATCAATGATCTCACATCTTCTTCTTCATGGCGCTATGTACCTACCAAATTTAATCCTGTTGAATACCACGAGGTTCAAATTTTTCATATTTGCATTTTTCCAGTTTATTGAGGCCTAGGCCAGAGTTTCTACTTCAGCATGCCAACACATGCCCTACTTTGAATCCTGATAAGAGCATAGTTCTTCCAGAACTGAAGGTACAAAGATTGTAGCCGACCCTATAATTGGTTTTGAACAATTTTCAAATTTCAGCAGTCTATAACTGACCATAGCTTCCGTTTCTCGTGCTATTTTCAATCTAAAGCATCCTACTAGTAAACGTTTAGGTATGATAACTGTTGAGTAGCAGTCTAACTCTTCTTAATTGTTGTGTCTAATGTCTCAACTTCAATGTTTCCCTGACGAATACAAAAAAAATGTGTTCCAAGGAACGACTAAATTATAAATCAAAACTTCTAAGTTTGTCTCCATTTATTGAAAAAGATAAGCTAATACGCGTTGGCGAACGCCTAGATTCGTCTCTATATGCCTACGTTAGTGCCCGTGCTACTATTCATGATGCTGGCGTCATTTACTTTTATTATCAGATATCTGGAGCAAACTGATGTATTAGTTAAGGGAGCTGGCAAGCTAGCTAATCATCAGGTCTCTTTTAGACTTGCTATTTGTTTGTACGGGTACGCCAAGCTTGCAGGAGAAGTGCTTACTTACAATCCTGCTATATTTCCAGCGGTAAAACAGATTGTACCCGTCATGCTCTTTATAATGCAGGCTCCGTGTATTAGGCATGCATTTTTATGGTATAAGGCAGCAATGACTACCGACGCCCATAGGCATCGACATAGAGGATATACAGATGCACTGCCCTTCTCCTCCCACCTCAATGGGCCCCCGGCTACTTACACACCGCACGAAACGCGACTGCACAGCAGTCACTTTACGCCAGTCTACTTCCCCGGTCGTGCAGGCCCAATTCGGCTGCATGTAAGCATGCAATGTGACACTACCTCTGTTCTTCATATGGAACAAGCGCCGCTGACTATGGATAGCCGGATGGCTATGGATGGTCCATACTGATAGTCGTACAGAAGTCGCAGTTGGGATGATCCATATGGTCGTTGGAGCGTTTACACCCGTTCCGACTCGCCGGACGCTCCGGACTCTACAGTTGGTCCTCGATCGATTGGATGGAAGCTCCATGGGCCGCGCATTACTAAATGGAATTATTGATTTCTATACGATAGCTCAGGACATAGACACTGGATATACAAAGGACATCGGTAGGGACCATCCGTGTAGCATTAAATGGAGCCTAACTTGGGAATTTGCCAACATAATCAAGTATTAGGCCAGAAAAGGCTTATCAGCTTGTGACCGTTCTAGTCTTGCACGTGAGTGTGGCACTACGTGGTTATTAAGGAATGTGTTTTATCTTTATTGGGAGCGTGTCAGTCGCTAACGCAGATATTGTTCCTTTTGGTGATTGACGCTGGCATAATTTACCAGCTCTGACATTAGTTGTTAGAATAAATCCGCACTATTATATCAGTATTTACTGACTATATCTATTTCAATTAGAAATACTTATTTATTTATTTGGGAAACAAACAATGGTGATATTAATTAATACAATAAAATAATTAGTTTAGACTTACATCAATAAAGTTTCCACTGATAAATATTACATAATCCAAGCAACAAAAAACTTCGAAGTATGATTAATCTAAGATAAAAATTAAGTTCAAAAATTTCTAGTGGTTTGCCTTAAAAATCTGTGAAATGTCTTGTTTGAACTTGACAAATTGTATATTAAAAATATCTATACTGCAAGCTCTATTTAAAAATCCAAACTTAAAATAGTCAGATTTACATTTTGGGAAATGAAAAATTACTGACTTTCTTGCAGCTAGTCACAGACAATTTAAAAAATATATTGGAAATTAAATATGGAGAGTCCACAAAGTTGTGAATAATTTTATATAATAAAATTTGGTACTCTTTAATGACAACGACTAACCAAGGATGGTAAAACATTTTTAGTAAATCCGGTTTTGTGTTGTATTTTATGCAAAAATTTATTCTGTAAAGCCTCTATAGGGTGGATGAGAGTTTTATACGTAGGATTCCATACAGTTGAGGCATATTCTAAAATCGAGCGGACTAATGAATTATATAATAGAATTAACGTATAACAATGTTTAAATTCCTTACCGTTTCTTAAAACAAAGCCAATCATTTTATGCGCTTTAGATATAACATGATCCACGTGAGCTGTAAAAGTAAGTTTGCTATCCAATAAGAAGCCTAAATCTTTCACCATTGTAAGTCTTACTATCGGTATGTCATTTAAATGATATGTATTAATAATTGGGTTTAGCTTTCTCGTAAAAGTTATTGAACAGTATTTATTAACATTTAGTTGTAAGTTATTCGTTGCGCAATATTGACATAGTCTCTCGAGATCCCGCTGAATCAGGTCACAATCGATACTTGTTTTAACAGGTTTAAAAATCTTTAGGTCATCTGCATATAATAAAACTTTACAATGGTGAAAACAATATATTATATCGTTAATGTAAATATTAAACAGCAAAGGGCCTAAATGAGATCCCTGAACAACACCCGAGGTTACGGGTACAAAAGATGAAGTAAAACCCTTAACGGCGACCGATTGACTTCGATCCCTCAAATAAGATTCAATCCAGCGCAAAAGATCTCCATGGATTCCAAAGGCATAGAATTTATGAATTAATTTTCTAGATGGTATTTTATCGAAAGCCTTGGAGAAATCTATATACACGGCCTCTACTTGACAGCCCCCATCCATGTGCATCAGAACCTGATGTGTGAACTCGCACAAGTTAGATTCTGTAGATTTTCCACTAATGAAACCATACTGCTGTTCGATTATAAATGGTCTGACGATAGGACAAATTTGATCATATACAATTTTTTCAAATAACTTAGTTATCACATTAAGTTTGGAGATAGATCTGTAATTTTTTATATCATGACAATTTCCTGATTTATGAATCGGAATGACGTATGATCTTTTCCATGCAATGGGCATTGTACCAAAGCTAAGGGACAAATTAAATAAAATGGACAGAGGAAATGCTAATGTTTTGCAGCATGACTTTAATAAAATTAGAGGAATACCATCGGGGCCAGCACCTTTATTGATATCCAAGCGTTTCATATAAATTAAAATTAATTTTTCATCGATCTTAATAGAACCTAATGACACTGAGGTATTGGAAAATTCTGGATGAGAGCCTGGTTCATCAGGGGATCAACAGATGATTTAAAATATTCATCAAAAAGATTACATATATTGAGTCCGTTGTAAGCCTTATCGTTGTTATGTCAGGTAAGATTGAAGCCTGTCTTTTCGTGTTTATGAAATTGAAGAATTTTTTTATGTGGTGTTTTATGTTTCGTTCGATACGTAAGATATAATTAGTATAACATTCTTGTTAAGTATGTTTTTGGCGGTCACGCAAGAGGCAAAAAGTATCTATAGTAAGTAAGTTATATTATATTCATTCAATTGCTGAAGCCGAGGTGTGGCTGCAGGTCTCTCAGCGGCGTTTGTATACGTCATGTTCTTCGCCTCGTCCAAAACGAACTACAACCTAGAAGCCACTTCGCATCTCAGCGGTACGTTCATAATGTACTCGCTCATCGGATTTACAGGCACAGTCTATCTCTACTTCTTTCTACCGGAGACGGAGAACAAATTCCTGGTAGAAATAGAAGCTTGTTATAAGGGCAATCAGAAGATATTTGTTGATGACTTCTTCATTGATGTGTTTAGGAAGAAAGTGAAGAATGGTGCCGATAAACTGATGCTAGTCCAATGAAGACAATTTAGCAAATAAATGATACTGCGAATCTGTTATTTCTTAATTATTTCAAATAGAAAATTGTAAATTTGGCATTAGACTGGCCAAATATTGTCTTCACTGGGAAGTTAGCCATCGTTGTATAGGAACGGAGGAAAGACGGAAGGAGAATGAAAGATACAACGCAACAACGATAGTTGATAATTATTAACGTATTTTGATGCAATGCGACTTGGATTCGGTAGCGCGAACTAAGCTAGTATACATTCTTTGTCGGAGTTTTCAAATAATACGCATATTCTTGACTAGCCAGCATTGCCAAAAGATGACTATTTCTAAAGTGTCGAGTGCTATAATAGTATAGATATTTGAAATGGAAATAAAGAGTTCCAAAGCTGTCAAGATCATGGCATTTGAATTTTTTTTCATCCAATGCCTTGGTAATAATTTTCTATAGATCAGGTAGGATTTGCTCAATTAGGGATGAGCGATTACTACTAACAGTTGTCGTCGTATCGTTGGTAATGATTCTCGATGTATTAATCGGAAGACGCAATTTTTCGATTATTCGTTTCGGTAGTTCGTCGGTACTCTCCGCCTAGAAAAAAAAAGATCTTTCACGTTGTAGTCTTTCGATCCTCGCCATCTAAAAAAAGGTCATCTCACGAGTAATCGAATAATGACATATTATGATGTATTTTGATGCAATGCGACTTGGATTCGGTAGCGCGAACTAGGCTAGTATACATTCTTTGTCGGAGTTTTCATATAATACGCATATTCTTGACTAGCCAGCATTGCCAAAAGATGACTATTTCTAAAGTGTCGAGTGCTA
>LUGF01051927.1:0-23105 GCA_001625245.1 Calycopis cecrops | reverse complement strand
GAGTCACCTGCAGCGCCAGCCTAATTATCTCATCAGGAAAGCTCGGGTCTTTAGCCTTTGGTGTTGCCGAGTCTCTAAGAGCTTTTCGATTGCTCCCATTTTGTTGCTCATATTTGCTCCCTTTTTCAGGCTCATTATTGCTCCATTCTTTAGGCTCATTATTGCTCCATTTTTTAGGCTCACTATTGCTTCCTTTTATAGGCACATTATTGCTCCATTCTTTAGGCTCATTATATCTCCCTTTTTCAGGCTCATTATTGCTCCATTCTTTAGGCTCATTATTGCTCCATTTTTTAAGCTCACTAATGCTCCCTTTTTTAGGCTCATTATTGCTCCATTTTTTAGGCTCATTATTGTTTAATTTTTTAGGCTCACTAATGCTCCATTTTTTAGGCTCATTATTGCTCCCTATTTTAGGCTCATTATTGCTCTCCTTTTTAGGCTCATCAAAGCTCCATCCTCTAGTCTCATTTTCGTTCCCGGTTCTAAGCTCTCTAACGGAATATTTTTTCTGCCCGTACCCGATTTGAGCCTCTTCAATGACCCATTGTTTAGGCGCACGATTGAACCCTTTTCTCAGAAAGTCTGTAAATAATAATATTAATGCTTTTATTGGCACAAGTTAGGTACAATAATGGTTATGAGAATTCCTTGGGCCCTAAACTAGTTATAACTGTATTTAAGGCACCAGTGTCTTCGCCTTAAAATTATGTTTACAAAATTTCTTTATACATTTAAATATTTAAATTGAACCAACCGCATAAAACAAAGTAGAATATTAAACAACTACAAACTAGCAAGAGGTAGTGCCATGCTGCATGCATGTAGTCGAATTGGGTACCTTGCTTACACGAAACCGGCGTAAAGTGACAGCTGCGCTGTCCCGTTTCGTGCGGTGTGTTAGTATCCGGTACCATGGAGGGAGGAGGAGGATAGAAGGCAAAGCATTTGTGAGTAAGTAGCCGATGGCGTATGCAGGTGGGAGGAGAAAGGACGGCAACGCATCTGCGGAACAATTACGCGCATATCCATGCGTCGGTAGTAGCGGTGGGCCTAAGAGTGATATTTGAATAGCAGCGATCGCCCGAGCAGTTGTAAAAAATCGCCGTGAATAGTAGCAGTGATTTAATCACTCTTTAAATCACTCTTTACTTTAGCGCCGCGCCTAGCAGTGATCACGATATTTCATATCGCATTTAGAAGGTCACTTGTCTGTATCCCTATTTCCTTTACCGTAAACGTGTATCTTTTCTCACAAGTTTTATACCTATCTATTTTAATAACATTAAATTGTGATATAAAGAGGCCAAAACAAACATTTTCAATGCTTCTAAACATCAAGTCTCAAATATCCACTATGTTATTAAACTATAGGTAAACACCAACTTAAAATAAATACTGTAACGTAGGTATAGGAACTATTTTTAGTCAAGTGAAACTTTTGAAAGAGTTTTAGAGAGAAGTTTTTAATAAAAAGATAAATATTCAAATTCTTCTAAAAATAGAAGTTCTTGTCTGCCTTTGACAGACGTAGGATTTTTTCATAGAGATTTCGATTTGGGATTCGCACTGGGAAGGTGCGAACAACATTATATAACTAAGATTCAGTAATCATGATTGTATTGTAATTAGTAAGTAAGTAATTAGTAAGTAATAATTAGTAAGAGGTAGTGCCACGCTGCATGCTTGCATGCAGCCGAATTGGGTCGGCACGACCGGGGAGGTACCTCTCGCTTACACGAGACCGGCGTGAAGTGACAGCTGTGCTGTCGCGTTTCGTGCGGTGTGAAAGTAGCCGGTGGTCCACGGAGGTGGGAGGAGAAAGGGGGACAGCGCATCTGTAGTCTATGCAGATGTATATGGGCGTCGGTAGTCATGAAAATGGCTACAACTGCTCGTTTGTCCTCCTATACCAAAAAAAAAAAAAAAAAAAAAAAATATTGCAATAAACGTGTTTCTCACTTACGTGTTTCCCTTATAGTATCCCATTTAAGCCAGATTGGCATAGCGTACCATTAGAAAGTAATATTGAAGGGTATTGTGTAAGCCAGATCGGCATAGAAAAGAAATAGGGAATAATAGTGAAGAATATAAGTGACGCTGCACTCGACGTACGCCCCCCAGAGACATCATACCGAGTGTAGGCGCCACAATACTTATAACATGAAGAAATAGGTAACCTAAGTACTAAAAGTTTTTACAATAATATTACGTTATAGAAAATCTATTAAATACACTAATATTAAAACTTAATTACTATTGAAATAAAAACCAACATAACCGTTAACGACGAGTTACATATTTTCACACGGCTAAATCAAAATATACTAAGTGAACTGATCGCAGTTAGCAATAATAACAAAACGACAAGTCTGTACAAGTCCAAACATGACGATTGCCGCTAGAGTTAGATGGTGACCGACAGAAATCGCTGTGAAAAATCACCGTGAGCTGCATCACTGCCAGCGATCACAGCGAACGCGTAATAACAGTGACCGGTCGCTGTGAGCATGTAGTGATTCAATTACTACAGCGATCGCTGCTTATGAATATCACAGTGATTTTTCACGGCGATTGCAATCACCGTCTCACCACTAATCGGTAGTCAAAGGGCTACCATTGTTTACCGCTATCACAACTTTCTCTTTTACTTCTTCCTACCCTGTCTTCCTGTCTCTTTCTCTCACCCGCGCACCCCACCAGGCTCCTGACCGAAATCGATTTCGGTCTGGTCAGGTTTCTTCGTTCATTGAGCCGAAAATCTTAACCGGGCAGAATTTAAAATTTAAGCTTCAAATAAGGCTAGTATTTAATATGTGTTTTATTTCAGGTAAAACATCACTATTAAATAGCTTGACCGTTATTTGAAGCTTCATAGATTGAGACGTGTTTGTTATTGCCTGGTGTTTCAAGAATAAAGACGCCAATGTGAGACAAGTTATAAAATAACAAATTAGGGGATCAAATGGCACATTCTCCAACTCCTTCACTGTCCTTTCTGCCAGACTATGGAATTCCTTGCCGTATGAAATACGGGATTGTAAAACACTCGGTCTTTTTAAGAAGAGAGTTAAAGAGTATTTGCACAACACAGTGTAAGCATTTTTTCTTTCTCTCTCACTTCTAGACTATCTATCTAAACTTCTATACTTTGACATATATCACCTAAAAATAGTACCATATAAGCATATGTATGTATGTATTTATGTATTTAAATAAGTAAGTATGTATATATCTAAGTATTTATCTATATGTTTGTATAGTGTTTTAATTTAAAACCAATTTTTTAAATTTATATGTAATTACCGTGTACACCCGACACTGTTGTAAAGTATCTAGTTCTCCTGTGTCAGGTCAGCTGGAAGAAATTTCTATTTGGAATAAGTTGCACCTTTGTATTCTTAGTTTTTTTCTGTATTATTAATATTTGTTATTTTCCTGTGTACATAAATTATAAATAAATAAATAAATAAATAAATTCTGTATTCTATATTCTATATTCTTAAAACCCTGTAATAGGTCCCCTAAAATTAGGAATTATAACCTAATTCATAACGATAGGATAACAGGCCGCAAAGGCGGCACTGCTATCTATTATAAGAGGTCACTTCAATGTGTCCCTCTCGACCCCCCCACCCCTCTACAGCACTTAGAAGTCTCAGCTTGTAAGCTCTGTATGACAGGTCATCCCACTATCACTATTATTTCGGCCTACCAGCCGTCTTCAAAACCGCTGCTTCACAGCGACCTACAAACCCTGTTTGACCCCAATGACCCCGTCATTGTCGCAGGTAACCTCAATAACCCCCACCCCGACTGGGGCGATTTTGTCCCAAATCGCAACGGCAATATCTTAGCTAGCTTTTTAGAGTCAGAGATTGTAGCCCCTTCTGCCCCCCCTGACCCAACCCGCCATGCACCTGTGTCGCACAGCGGGCCGGTACAACTTCCTAGCATGTTAGATATAGCACTCGTTAAGTACGTCTCTCTCACCATAGGGCTGACAAAGACGCTAAACGAGTTAGACTCAGATCATGGACCAGTCTTATTAGATTTTGGCCCACATGATAATATCATTATCCCTAAAAAAATTATTGATTATAATCTACTGAGAAGTAATCTCGCTAACCTACAGTCGAGTCACCTCGATAGCATTCCCGATACGATAGAGCCGAGCGATGCCGATAGGGTTATCGCTCAGCTCACCAATCGCTTAGATTTCTCTATAGAGATGTCTACAAAAGAGATACTAGTGGTCTTACACAACCACTGGGATCTCCCGCCCGACATCAAAGAACTTATCCGCGCAAAAAACCGTGCGAGACTGAGAGAGAGAGAGGTACTGTAAACATCCCTCGGATGACCACCGAGCTGTCCTCCGTCACCTCCAATCGGAGGTGAAATCCCGAGTAAACGCTTACCGTCAAGAGAAGTGGGCTCACCTACTTAGTCACATTTCGCCCTCTCACACGGCCTACTGGCCGCTAGCGAGAGCTCTGAAAGCAGAGCCATGGCAAACTTTTCCACCCTCTCACGACCTAACAGTCTCCCTGCAATAGAAGACTATGAAAAAGCCGAGCTATTAGCCGATACCTTGGAGCAGCAGTGCTCTCCACGTACCACTCATTTAGTTCCCTCCCACGTGGAGGAGATCAATAGGGAATTAGAGCACCGCCTTTCTCTACCAATACAAGGCGATCCCCTACGACCGACAAACCTTGAGGAGGTCCAAGACCTCATCAAGGCCCTTGTCCCCCGAAAGGCCCCAGGGCCTGACGGTATCGCTAATAAGGTCTTAAAGAGCCTACCACCTGCTCTCCTAAGCCTCTTAGCGTGCATCTTCAATGCTCTCCTCGAAGACTGATCTTTCCCCGACCCATGGAAGGTAGCCACTGTGATGGGTATACATAAGCCGGGAAAGCCCCGCACCGAAGCCACAAGCAACCGTCCTATTAGTCTCATTAGCTCGATAGGTAAAATCTATGAGAGAATTCTCCTCGCACGCATGAAAGATGTCGTGCGAGAGAAAAATCTCTTCATGGATGAGCAGTTCGCCTTCCGCGAAAAACATGGTTGTCCGCTTCAGGTTCACCGTCTCTGTGAATTCGTTCACGACGGTATTAACCGATGATAATTATCATGTTACCCGTATCTATATACGGGCAAACTATCCCCAGAGTAGGCTCCGTCAAGTACCTGGGGGTCACTCTAGATAGTCGCTTTTCTTTTAAGCCGTTAGCACGTTAAACACGTGCGCAAAAAAGCCCTTTATGTCTTACACAAGTTGTACCACCTTATTAACGCTAGGAGTAAAATGTCGCTTAGAAGTAAGCGTACATTATACTTAACATGCATTAGACCGATTTTCTCGTATTGCTCTCCTGTGTTCGCACACTTCAGTCCTAGAACGATATATACTTTGCAAGTAGTGCAAAATAGGTTCCTCCGCATGGCCACGGGTGCCCCATGGTACATCCGCAATCTTGATCTTGATAAAGATCTCGAACTCCCCTCTGTTAGTGGGCACTTCAAAGTGCTTACTAAATCCCATTTCGATAGGGCCTCCTCTCACCCTAACCCCCTAGTCACACAAGCAGCGGTACACAACCCCAACTGCGTGACCAACGTCGGTCGACGTCCCAGACATGTTCTGGCTGACGAAGACGACGTTATCACTACAATTGTTACACGTAACAAAGAAACACGCAGACAAAGACAACACCACAGCCGCGTTGTAGGTACACTACACCCCGTCCGGGGGATCCGGAGGCGGACGCAGTTCAGACCACAACTATACCCTGACAGACAACAACACACACGTTCGGCTCCGAATAGCCAGAACGACGATGTTAGTTCAGTCTTAGTCAACAACGACAGTGCCCTTTTACAGAGCTCAAATCAAACCGCCGAATCGCTTAGGTCAACTACGACAACCGCGCGCGAGTCGTACCACCCGCCTGTGGTGGAGGGGGGTCCGGGCCCCCCAGTCATGATAGCTCATAGAGCTCTTCTAGCTCAAGACCCGTGTCGACCACTTTTTAGCTGCCGCGCGTGAGCTGCTCCCCTCCGTAAAAGGTGGGGAGAGGAGGACACCCGTTGTTCTCCTGGCCAAGATACTATTAGTATAACCTATTAATCTCAATATTCCGGTTTGCCTCCCAGATTAGCTGGAAAAGAAGGGGGGGTCTGCACCCCCATCGACCATAAATACAGAGGCTCGAGGTACCCTATGGAACTCGCCTCTCATACAGATGAAGCTGCACTGGCCTTTAGCCCTTAGCGTAGAATCTATCTAAAAAAAAAATCAAATGACACATATGTACTACAAATGTAATGTGTAATGTGTAATGTAATATGTATGTAATTTACAATGTGTATATAACACTTGTATTGTTGATCAAACATTTTTTTTTAATTATGCTGCTCGTTACAAACTCGATCAGATTTAATAACAAAATCATTTACAACAACATCATGTAGTTCATAAATACGTACACAAGGCTAGGAAAAATTACAATTACCACATTGATCAGCTAATTAAGTTTGCCAGGTACATACATTAATTTGATAAAATACTTTGCGTAGTAATGAACCCTCACTATAAACTACACTACTCGTACTGATTCGCAGCTTCTTAATATAATTTATGAAATGTATTCCAATATATTTTCCAATTCAATATTCCAATATAATCAAAATATATTTATCCTAAATAACAATTAAATTGACTATGTTACAGATTTATAAAATTAAGGATTACATTGGATTAAATACACTAGTGATGCTAACTGACGAATTAGTTGGCCTCACCTCCTTGCAATAAAAACGCGCAAAAGTATTGTGTGATCTCCAAATGCCTCTAGACAGGATCTCCTCTAGCGGGCAGCAGTCTGCCCAGTTTTTAGAGGCCACGTGTTCCAGAACATACACTGCCTTCTGAAGTTTCTACACCGGCCTCCAGCCACAACGTCATAACCCATCCTGCGATTAGCGTTCACGATGCGGCGTTTGGTTGTCCTCCGAAATTCAAACGAGATTTTGACAATTTAGGTTCCGTTTAACTTAAAAAAGCTGGATAGTGCGATATATCCAGTATTCCGGGTCCAAATTGTTATTGGTAGGGTTAAGTGAAGTCTCCACCCCACTTGTCAATGTCGAGTATCATCCCCGCGATGCTCGACGACGACAGGTCCTATGAGGCGATGGCTTCCTTCTGCGAGACCGTAATGTCTCAGAAGGAGGCCGATGAGCGGGTGAGAGAGGAGGCCGCCGACGCGGCCTCTCCCCGCAGACGACGAACGGGGGTGCGTAGGAGGCGCTACTTAGCGCGCCTCCAGTAACACCTCCGTGCTCATGTCGGACGGGGATGGGAACCCGGTTCAGCTAAATGGCACGACGTTGTCGGGACTGTTCAATCGGATGCTGGACAGTCCCCGGTGAGGTTAATTCTGGACTGTTCGCCGAGACCAGCCCGTCGCTGGATCCTGTAGCCTGCAGATCCGGGACCCTCCACTTAAAGCGGCTGAAGAGACCCGCAGGGGTTTAGTCGACAGGGGCGTACCAAACGCCGAGCCCGACACTGTACCTGGAGCCACCCAAGCCCCTGGTAACGTGCGTAAATGCATTCCCCTGCGAGAACAAAAGTCTCCACCCCGATTGTCTATATGTAGCGATATCGGTTTTGACAATTAAACAGTCATTAATTTGGGACCAATGTTTTGAGTCTATAGCCAGCAAGATTAAATCATGGACTCTTCGACCCGAGCAAAGTAATGAAAATGTTGCTGTATGTCTGCAAGTAGCAAACATAATATTTTCTTTTACAGAATAGTTACTTAAAAATAGTAATTTATCTATATCCCATACGTCTGGTTTTCGATGAATTGGCTTTTTTTTAACGCTATTGCTTTCAGTATGTGACGAATTAACATATGGGAACTTAATTTATCAATATTTTCAATATTGCCTAAAGTATGTATATGCCAGCAGATATATGCAGTAAAATAGTATTGTAAGCTAGACCATCCACCATTCGTCGGTTTCAATGCATTCTCTTTTTGTATTTTGTCCATTTAAGCCACCTGTTCAAGGCTACTTTGTATGTCTATATATAGTAGACGGCCGCCATGTAGTTTTAAAGAGTTTTATTTGATCTTTCTTATCTTTTCTTTTTATTTGATCTTATATCTTATTCCTTTAGATTTTTTGACCACTTCTACATTTCTATACTTCCAAGAGTCTCCTGAGCTCTGGAAGATGGAAGACCCGTCACAACGTCTACTAAGTGCAGGTGTAAATACTTTATTACCAGCGGTGACGCCAGTGCCCGAGCTTTCTCCTACCTTGAAACTACTACCAGAAACACGCAGTTTGCAGAGGTCAGGTGCGCTAGTACTTTTGGGGATCAGATACGGAGGTGAAACCCCAAGCTAGAGGGTAATTCCGTATCCGTCAGAATGCGTCCTTATAAATCGCGCGTGTATCGTTCTGATCTAGCTCACTACTTTTGCTCGTCCCAATGTGAAGAGATCTATCATAGGTTTTCCAAATTTTTTGAATACTTTCCTTATGCAGCATTAACTGATACGACCTGGCCCCTCCCACGTTTCGTAAGTATACCTGTATGAGGATCGAGGGTTGTCGCACTGTACAAGAATCGTTAAGTCACTCATATTGGGACCTTGGTTTTCTACTGCTTTTATTATCGCTAGCATCTCTTTCTGGTTGCAATCAAGATTTTGTTCTACTTCCGTCCATAGCCCGAAAGTGCATAACTGTCGCGCTGTACACCCTACGCTATGCCTGACACGTCTGTAGTCAGAAAGTGCGAGGGTGCTGGAAAGTGTGTTGGGGTGGCACGATGATAGTTTACGAGCCACAACTTTAATTCCTCTATTACTTTCGATGGAAGAGTATGAGAGCAAACTTGCGATTCCTTTCACGTGACGTTTTTGTGCAATACTCTGTTTCAGATCAGTTTCCCCACGGGTCCCAACGAATACCCAGAAAAAACTAGACTTTGGCAAGGGTCCAGGATCAAGATATTTTGCCAGTCCTTTGGTTGGATTAATTCCGGTACACGAAACATATTTATTAGTCTGAAATAGCCGTTCTAATTTTTGAGGTTCCGTCGCCTTTCAGGACCGGAACAAATGTCGATATAAAACTTGGTGAGTGAGTAGCAGCTTCTAACTCTTTATTTTATCATTTGCGCAATAATTATTGACATGGGCTCTGAGTCTTTTGTCTTCATAGGGCTGTGTTGTTGGTAGAACCAGAGGTGGTTTTATAACAAAAGGTATTCGATAGCCTTTGATTATAATATTTGAAGTAGCACATTCGACGCCCCTAATTTCTCCCACCGATCGGCATCGAATTTAATTGGCCCGCTACGAAATAGTCAGAATCTACATTTTTTATTTCTGGGACGGTGATCATAAACGTTGTTCTCTTTTTGTTGACACGTAGGCAAAAGAAATGAAAACGCGAGTGTTGTGATTAGCACCACGTAATCCACTGTAATAATTATTGTTATTACTATTAATTTTGTTACCGGTACCCTGCGAAGGACAGTGATCTCCAAGACACTTTTGTCCGAAACCCTGCGAGGGCTGGACTGTGTATGAAAGAGGATATTCTCGAGTACCCTGTTATAACATTTGCTTGCCCCAGTGAGGGGTAGCGAGTACTATTTTAATAACCTGCGAGGTACCTTTATAGCTACTGGCATGTTGTTATGGTAGAAAAGCCCTCTTAACGCCTCCGGATTTTCCTGATACGATAGTCAATTGCTCAGAATTGCTGTTGTTCTGCAATTGCTTCTGAAAATAGTGTACCTTTTCCTGCAGCTGCTCAGCAGTCACGCTGCGTGCGTCACGAGCCCAAGTCATGAGTACAGTCACGCAACACTGAAATTTCTCTCTCTGTTTGAGGGTGCAGAAAGTAAGTGCACCATATGCCTTATCAGCATAAGCTAAATGACTTTCGAGTCAAAAGATTTTATTTGCTCATTTATCTCCAATTCTGTAAAGCTTGGAATTTGGTTGTACATTTTCTGTACTTCAGAGTACCTAACCTCACACCATTCATCTTGTTCTTTTATTTTAACTTTTAAATCAACATTTAAGATCGAATTTGAAAACTTGAGATTGAGTATCAACTGATTGTACATCTACTTCCCCATAAAAAAATGTTACGCTTGATCATTTACCATTGAAATTTAGTCCTCATTTTCCACAATATCATTATCTACAGAGCCGAGGGGCTCTGTCTTAAACCAAGCTAGGGAATTACTAGTACGGTCATAAATAGTTTTGCGAAGATCGTTTACCTCTTCAAACAATCTTTGAAGCAAATATTTTTCTTTTTATGGTGTAACAAGTTATTTTTGCCTATGGCTGAAATTAAAAAAAAGAAGAAGACGCATTCATATGTCAATCTGTGACATGTCCTTTCTTCCCGGCTGGTCCTCGAAATGGCTGGCGATGTCGATTTAAATAAAACTTAAAATTAAATAAATACCCATATGGGATTATTTATAATTATATTAAAATAATAATTTAAAATGTAGTGGCCATATATTTGAAGGGTATGTATGCTTATATTTCCTAATTCACTAATTCACTGTTACGAACATGTGTCAAATTTTGGTATAAGTTTAGTTGATCTTTTTAAGATATTATTACTTGTATAATTGTAAAATTCTTTAATTATATTGCAATCTTTAGTTGCCGCATATAGCAAATCATTTTAAATAAGATCCTTTCTTTGTAACACACTTGAACTTGTCGCATGTCATATAGGTTAGATTCACTTTAGTAAAACTTAATTATTGTATAACTTTGTTGAGATTCTATTGTAATAGCAACCTTTTGTTGTGTTTTTCATAAGATATTCTAAATTCAATTATAAATGTGATGATAGGATATTGCCACGTGGGTGGACTAATAAGTTGTAACATGTGTTGTATTTTCTATTTCAGAGTATAACTCCTTTTTACTTCAGGATTAACTTCTTATCTGGGGATTTAACTCCATATTTCAACAAAGCTAATATTATACATGGTTATATATCATTAATACCTTAAAAATTCTACCCAGCGGTGAATGGACACTGGGCTGGTCTCCGATTATAACACAATACCTAGAAAAAGGGGTTTTTACAAGTAATTAGCTAACGCACCCACAATATACTGGATCCAGTGGATATCAGAATTCTACAACTGTCGTGTGGACTGCAATAGTTCTCGCAGCTGAGTCACAATTTATTTTCTAAATTTAATATTAGTATTTATATATAATTTATATGCATTAAGGCTGTAAATTCTTAATAGTTTTGCTTGTAACTTCCCAGATATAATTATTTGAAAACCAAACAGATAACCCACACCCTTGAGTTTATTTTTTTTATTTTTAATTAGAGAAATGTGTAAATCTCTTTAATTTGTATGTAAGGAGTTATATTTAATTAATAATATATGGTCATACTGTCATTTGGTTTTAATTACCTCCTTAAAATCTTAAATCCTCACATTTAGACCTTAACTTCTCCTAAACTTATAACTTTAAATAAAAACTTATTACTTAATAATTAACTTATATAATGTAACTTTCACCGTTACAATGGGGGTTACTAGAGAATGAGCTACCTACCGAAAGCTTCTACGTTCATTCGACGTAGGAAAGTTCCTTTAATTATACAATTCGATTTTATTAAAATATGAGGGTAATTTTCTAATAATAAGGAAAATTTTTGTTAAAGAAATTATCTATACATATCAATACTAAAGTAAACTGTGGGTAGATAGGTATTATGCTAATAGGAAAAATCCCACGTTCAAAATATCGGCAACATCGTTAATTAATATAGCTTTAACCATAAGATTAAATGTTTATCCATATAACAATAGGCTTTAACACAAGTTTTTTTACTTACAGATTTCCGGTGAAAAACGCACTTACGCTAGTAAATCACTTTTTGACCGTACGCTACTCATTACTTGGTAGGAACTTATACTTATTTCACTTGCGATATTAATAATTGACGACGACTGCTGTCGGCGGAAACTCTGACGCCAATGAACGAAGAAACCTGACAAGAACGAAATCGGTCTCGGTCAGGAGACCTGGTGGAGTGCGCGGGTGAGAGAAAGAGACGGAAAAGAGGGTAGGAAGGAGTAAAAGAGAAAGTTGCTATAGCGGAAAACAATTACTGCCACTCTCAATCTATTAAGATACAAATAACGGTCAAGCTATTTAATACCTACGTGTAAAGCTACTTGTAATGACCCTAGCATGGTTCAGGCCTGGCCATGGAGGTGTGGCTCAATAGCCTGAGGTGACGGTCAGTGACGGCGTGTCAATGCGTCACAAAAAGTTAGTAAAATAGTAGTGACACATATGTCTATAGCTGGTAATTAGTTGGAGGTATGCTACTACTAGGGTGTTGTAAGTATTTGAGTAAGCAGGTATTCAATCCCACAGTGATATGCTGGAAATACTTACTAATATCCTGCCCGTCATTGTACAGGATGTCCGATAAGTCCGTTAAAATTTAAATTTCAAATAAAACCCCCGCACTGCGAGGGAATGGCGAGGGAAGTGCGGGGGTAACACTAACGGTCCTTCGGAATTCAGTCGCGATGGAGCGTTTCAGCGGAGCGGAACGTGCTTCTTGTGTGCGTGATTTCTATTACAATAATAATTCGGCCACCATTGCGCAGCGTAATTTAAAGAATATCGTAATTTACGCAGGTTTAATGACAGTTCTGGCATTTGATCGATTGAGAACTGGATCACAAGTTTGAGGAGACTGGTTCTACGTTGGATAAACAAGGATCAGGCCGACCATGGACATCACGGACGAAAGAAAACCTCGACGTTCCAGAGCATTAAACATACCCAAATCAACATTAAAGGAGATTTTAAGGAAAGATAAGAAATTAAACCCGCACGAAATTCAGTTAGTACAGGATCTAAAAGATACTAACGCTAGTAGTAGACTAAATTTCGTAAATGAAATCTAGACAAAGTCGTGCCAAGTCTAAGGTTCCTTATTGCGATTATCATAGTTAATGTTGTATGTTTTTGCCTTTGACTTGTAACTAACGTACAATGAATGTTAAAAAATTACTAGTTCTTTTATAATGATCATAAGTGAGTGTCAGAAATGTGAAATTTAGCTTTCGCCTAACTTCGAAATGACCTACGGACTTGAAATTTTGGATTTAGTGTTTAGTATGTGATTAAAGCTTACTAGATGACGAAACGACGAAATTTCTGCCTTCTGATCCTATCCAGAGGCTTTCAAATAGGGGCCTGAAAATGCGGCGAAATGGATCCAGTAAAGGCAACGGCAGTGTTTGCTTCGCGCTTGACTTGGCGGAGGCACTGCCTTACCCCTAGATGATGAACCGGTTTACTCCGTTTAACAACGTGTTATTCTCCGATGAAGCTCACTTCCACATCAACGGCAATGTTAACAGATAGAACTTTCGCTACTGCAGTAGCGAAAACCCACGACGCAAACATTAAAGGTCCTTATGTGGCCCCCCAAGTCACAGTTTGGGCGGCAATGTTAGATCATGGTCTCACAGGTCCATTCTAATTCGAGAACGATCATGGTCGCGCGGTTACTATTACTTCGGAGAGTATGTCGCATTGATCGAGGACATTTTCACACCATAGTTGCAAATTTTTTCAGGCTTCAATACTCGGAATTGGTTACAACACAATAGTGCAACTGCATATACGTCTAACAATGCAATGTCCGTCTTCCGTCAACTTTTCTCTAAGAAATTGATCTCACAAAGAGCCGTCGTAAAGCTCGTCTGGCCGCCACGAAGTCCGGATCTGAGACCAATGGACTTTTGGTTATGGGCTTACCTAAAGGCTAATACTAGTCTACGAAACAAAGCCGCGGTCAATAGGTGGACTAAAGGACAATGTCAGTCGAGAAATGTCAAGCATCACAGTTCTTACTTGCCGCGCAGTGATGGAAAATTTTACTCATCGCTTACAAGTGTGACAAAAACAAAAGGGAGCACATTTGGATGAAATATTTTTTCAAAAATAATTCCCCTTTTATGTAGATTAGAATACAATGAGAAAGATTTTCTTCTGTGCATAGTTTTTTTTTATTTTTTTTTCAGTAATAAGAACTTATCGGACACCCGGTACATACCACACTAGAAATACTTACAGATTATTTGCTACCAATACTTATAGTACTCTATCTGAGTACATGTGGCGCTAGGACGTTACAGATGATAAAATAACGCTAGGGATACTCACGAGTATCTTGTACGCAGTTATACTCTATTAAGTCGCACTCGTCCAGGAACTCTCGCTGTACACACTTGCAAATCCACTCGCCCAATATGCGCTTGCCGTCGTGGTCGCATTGCCTCGCCATTTGACAGTAATCGGCTTGAAATTCACGACACCGAGTTGCAGGCTATTCGATTAAATTAATGCTATTATCTTATTAATATTATAAATGCGAAAGTTTGTACCATCGGTCACCTATGTAGGAGTGCCCAGCGCCGGATCGAGGTAGGAGCTTAGGGGGGCTACAGCTCCGGGCTCCGTAAGGCTAAAGGGCCTTATGATCATTTTTGTACATATAAAAGGGCCCCTTTCTCAACTCCAAGCTCTCCCAAGCCCCGGGCCCCGCCAGAGCTTAATCCAGCGCTGAGTGCCCTGGATCAATCAGCGACAGGTCACCCCGGCAATGTTTCTAGCACATCAATGGGTAAAAACTGAGTACGTTATTTCCCAGATATAACAGGCCACAGGTGCTTTAGAGATCGCCTGCACAGAATGGCGTCCTGTGAATAGCCATCCTGCCCTTGTGATCACGAAGTTGAGACCAGGGACCACGTTCTGTGGGAATGTGACTTGTACAAAGACGAGCGATATGTAATGGTCCACAATTAGTTCAGTCTATCATCAGGATTTAGTCGCAATCTAACAAAGTTTTAGTAAGCTGGAGACATTTGTGCATACACGAAACACGAAGAGGAAGGACAGGTAAATACGTAGCTGCAAAAACCAGAACCGACAGGACTTTTGTTTCTGTGACGTCAGGCCCCAGAAAGGGGAGAGTGTTTTTACGAAAGAACACATAAACAATTTGTAGGGAATCAAGAATTGCATGCTGGGGAACAGATCCGATGAGCAGGATTTGGGATGGGATTGCCTGGGTAAATTTTGACGTCTATCGAGGACAAACATGACGTCATGAGATTTTATATATTTAGATCTTCATCTTTTTATTCTTACTCTTATTCATCGTCTTCTTATTCTCGGGGAAAAACCTAATACATAAACCCAGTGTATTGCCCGTGACTCGTGAACCGTAAGCAAGGAAGCGAACACCTCTTCTGGATAAAACGACTTTTCTAGTATCAAATATTATCTTTTACAACGTAAAATTACTGTGTAAAGCCTCAAGCACAGTAAAGGCAGAGAAAATCGTGCGCTATAAGTGTAAGACCATTGACAATGTAACGGCTTTTTTTGTCTCATAGTATAAGGGGGCATACGAGCAGTCGGTGACTTAGAAGACTAATAACGCCTTTGGCTATCGCGTGATTGTTATGCAAATGCGTCTTCTTATTATGTTTCCTTCTGTCCTCCTCCCTTTTAATGGGCCACCAGTTACCGACAAACCTCACATAACCACAAATATACCATGTGAGCGAGCGATACCTCCCTGGTCAAACAAGCCCAAACCCGCATAACCTCATCAGGAAAACCCTTTTGTAAAGAAATGTAGGCTATATTTTAAAATCTTAATTAACTCACTTTGCATCCTGGGATATTAGTAATGACCTCTTGTTGTAAAGAAAACCTAGGAAATATAAAAAAACAAACGAAAAAATTAACATGCATGTCTGATACCGTGGAACTGCATAACAATAATTTCCTATTTTACGCGTATATAATTAAAAAACCTATTACTCGATAACACTATAATGGGAATATTATTAAAAGTAATAACTAATAATTGAAAATTAATTTTAATAGGTATTATCTAATTACCTGTAGGTACAATTTTAATTGTTATTGTAAATATTATAGGTATAATACACGTGCGATGCAGATTCTGGACCTTCCAATTAAACTTGTTTTTGCTCGGTCACTAAAGGGAGCGCTCCGAACTATTTCTTTTTTAAACGGTTTTATTTATCTCACCCGGTTGTTTGTTTGGGTAGAATTTAGTAATTGAAATTTAACCCTCTTCCCGTTAACCGATTGATCTGAAATTTGGTGTACGCTTTTGATTCTGTTGACAATACAATTATCCATATTCAATATTATTATGAATCCAATATGGCCACCGCTACAAAATGGCGGACAACTTAGTCTTTTTCAATCCCATCAATATGGGTATCAAATGAAAGGACTTCTCAAGTAGAATTCAGTGCACTATACAAAATCAAAATCAAAGATGACCATTGCCACAAAATGGGGGACAACTTAGTTTCTTCCTGTTAACCGATTGATCTGAAATTTTGAAATACCTACGCCTTTGATTCTGGTGACAATACTATTTTCCATATTCAATATTATTGTGAATTTGTTTATTTATATATTCTTGTACACTTAAAACACTTTATGTAAAAAAGACACAATACTTTGAGTACAAAGGTACAGCTTATTCCAAATGGGAATCTCTGCCAGCTGACCTATTACAGGAGAACTGGCAACTTATAAGGCAGTATCGGGTGTACTTAATATTTTATCTAAACTAATATATAACTAATGACACAATACATATTATGTTTAAAATTCACATATGGTGCTATGCAAAAAATAAATTTATCTATACATACTTAATAAACTAATATATAAACTAAATGTATAATAAATACATAAAAAAATATACATAAACAGGTACTATTAAGAGACTAAAGTAAAAAAAATATTATACTGAGTTGAGTAAATGCTCTTTGACTCGCTTTTTAAAGAGCCCAAGTGTGTTGCAATCCCTAATTTCGTATGGTAGGGAATTCCAGAGCTTGGCGGAAAGGACAGTGAAAGAGTAGAAGTAAACAGATTTATGAACAGGTAATTGAAGCAAGGTGCGTCTATGAGATCTGCAGGATGCGTCTTCCAGATGAGCGAAAGTGAAACGAGAGCGTAAATAGGGAGGAGAAGAGGGATTAAAAAGAATATTGAAAAGGAAATAAAGAATTCTGTAATTTCTACGTAAACGAATAGGCAGCCATTTCAGTTCCTTGCGAGCCAGTGACACGTGATCTTGTTTTTTAGACCAAATATAAATCGAATACAAAGGTTCTGCAAGCGCTCTAATTTATCTAAATTTTGTTCTGTAGTGTCCGAGCAACATACATCTGCATAATCCAAAAGCGGCAGAATCAGAGACTGAGCTAAAGATATTTTAGTTGAGAAGGGCAAAAAATATTGGAGGCGTTTCAATGAATGTATGGAATAATGTATCTTGCGACTGATGGCATTTGTTGTTGTTTGTGAAGTAGACGTGTGATGTAAAATTAAAGATAGAGGCTACATATTATTATACGCTATAACCTACGGGAGAGCTGTGCATCTTTCATTCAGAAGAATTGAGAATCTCCATTTTAAAAGTCCGAAATTCACTAAGTAGAAGTAGAACGACATCGGGGGAAGTGGTGCGGGGTTATAGAGAGGGGAATGGAATTTTTGCCAGGTCCTATCTTACGACGTCCAGAGCTTGAATAAGCGGAGCGTATTGCGCCAGGAGTCGCAGGTTCGAATCCCGCATAGGTCATGAATCTATTCATTAGCACTGCCTGTTTGTTTGTTTATAAAAAATATCATGCATAAACTTACTCAAGAAAAGTTTTTTCCGATAGTTCATCTATTGGCGGATTGCTCGCCAACCGTTTCCTTTTACAATAAAGATACAACAATAAAATGTATCTAATAATTCTTACAAATATACGAAAATTAACAAAAGTAATAATTACTGAAACATTTTTACAAGTAATACTTCAATAAGTAAAATAATAATTACAAAAACATTTCTAAAAGGAAAAATTAATAAAAAGCGTAAAAAAGTAAAGGGCGGAGGGTTGAACTGGGAGCATTCTACAATCAGAATAGTGAGTGACAAAATCGAGAAACTTTAACAAGTTGCCACTTTTTTAAATATTTTTTAAACACTTTTAAAAAAATTGCTTTACAGATAGGGTAATGGTAGCTGACTTAGATTATAGGATATTTTTTATCCCTTGTGATAAAACAGAAATCGTAGTAAAGTCAAAACTGTACATTAATATTTTTTTAAGGAATACTTGGGGCATTATTTACAATCAATATCGAGGCCAAGAATATAGTTTTTAGAATTTTTGTCTGTTTGTCTGTATGTATGTCCGGGCTAAACTAAAATAGTACTGCATTTACATCAAATTTTGCAGGAATATTACTAACAGGTTGGATCAACATAGAGGCTACATATTATTATACGCTATAACCTACGGGAGAGCTGTGCATCTTTCATTTAGAAGAATTGAGAATCTCCATTTTAAAAGTCCGAAATTCACGCAGGCGAAGCTGCGGGCAGAAGCTAGTCAACAACATAATAGCTTACTCTTATTTAAAAGGCCGGTAACACTCTTACAAAGCTTCAGATTTTGCGGAGGAGCGGCGGCTATAAAAAAAGAATATCAAATGTATCTCTTTACTCGCCAATTTATTTCTGTTTATTTTTCATTATGTCGCTGCTTGAAGTGAATCAGCAAATAAAATTAAATCAAATTGTTACTAGTTGCACTACTGACTACTCAATAGAAAAAAAAATAATAAAAAATAGACAAAAGGGTAGGTTCTGATTTTTGTAAACTTAATTTCAGTGGGTACATACAAAAAAGGTATAAGTACTTACCAAAACCACACAAAAAAAAAAATGACAACCCTAGGCGTAAAGACAAGAGTAAATGTTTATCTCGCCGATTGGGCTTAGATAGCTTACTATTTTTATTTTACTCTACTAATACCATGTGAACCTGTTAAACTAAAACTACCTTCGGCTCGCTGGTAATAAAAACAATACGTAAATATAGGGTATTTTTATGCTGTTGGTATTCCTTTACACATTGACGGTTTTAAAACAATCTGTACATAATACGATTTTGCCTTTAATCGTGTTAAATGTCAAATGTCAAACCTGTCAACAAAGGGGTGTCCTCTGGGAGGACATCCCACTGACAGGGTTTTGACAATATATAATATTATTTATAGAGGTTTGGAAAAAGCCGTTTTTCTGTTCATCTAATTGAAAGTTTGTATAATTGATGAGATATTAAAACTTAAATATATTTCTGATGAAATTACTTTCACTACACTTGATTTTGCAAAGGATTGAAACAGTACTATGAGATATTAATTCAGGTAACCCTAAACTTCCTTTATTTTTGTGAATTATAGAAAATAAAACGACTGATGGATGTAAATATTTTGTTTTATTTATAAAATTTAATATAATTAATAAAATCAAAACCAAAGAACACATATTGTAATACATTTTTTTATACTACATTAGAACAAGGACGTTAAAAAAAAGGCGGACGGAGTCTCTTCATACAACAACTAAAATCCCAGAGTAAGCTGACTTTGTACCATAGTATGCCGGTGACGTTGTCATGTTTGACAATTTTTAGAAAATACACGTAATTCGAGATGCCGTCGTGTGTAATAAAAAGCTGTGGAAACAATAGTGTTTCACTTAAAAAGCCAGGTGACCACTTTTCATAAATAAGCAAGGAATATATCCAGCTTATTTCCGCAATTTTATTGTTTTCGTAAATGTTTTCCAAACAATTAATGTTGTCAGACAATTAACATTTTCATTTACCCTGAATTGGGCTAAATATTGTTTTACTATTATTGTTATGTTTTCGTTTTTCTTGTTTAATTTTTGTTCTTATATCTTGTGTATGGTAGTGTTAGTCTCACAAATAAAGCTATTTTTATTTATTTTATTTTTTATTTTATATATCTCGACCAAGCGATAAAAACTACTTTGTTTGAATTTCGCGCTACGGTAGTATTAAACCATTAAACCGCGTTAAATACCTATAACCGTTCTTGATTGTAAATAACAGCAAATAAAAAAATGTAAGTCAATAGAATTTCAAAAATATTTATTCAAATTATTTAAAAAAAATGGGTAATTTTTCTTATGTCTAGTAACCCTTTACACGCGCAGACATAAATACATTGTCACAATTTTAATGCTTCAATATTTTCTAGGCAACATTCCGTCCGCCTTTTTTTTAACGTCCTTGCATTAGAATATAAACTTTTGACAAAAAAACCTCTTCACTTTTAATGACACATAAGTGAGTCTCTTATTTCAATATATTAATAATATATTCCTGGTGGCAAGGAACATTTTTTGTTTACGATAACTTAAGCATATTGCCAAGGTTGTTTAAACAATGGCGCTTTGTTAAATGCATCATATTTTAAGTACGAACTCCTTAAAATGAGACTCATATTCGGTAAAAAAAAAACAGTGTCACACAAATATTAAGAATTTGCAGAATATTGACTTGCAAATATTCATAAAATTCATGATTCATGATAAACATAGAACCACTCATTCATTCCTATAAAAAATATTTACATTCAAAAGAAAAATAACAAAAATCATGCCCACAAAATGAATATATTTTTCGTTCATGCAGCTAAAAAGCATGGATTGGACTTGTTGAAAATAAAGAATTTATTTTTCTTATCTAAACTTTTTTTTTAAGTATATTTCTTTACAAATCACGACTATTAGTAAAGTTATTTACAAAGACAAACAAATACTGAAGTGCAAGGTGCGCCAGACACGTAAGCGCTGCAAGCGTGGCAAAGCGTTACTCTGGATTGCTACACTGTTTCACACGTTAATACTATCTAAGCGTAATTCAAAAGTAAACCCACAGTAAAACCCTCGCAGCCTAACCGTTTCGCTGCGGCGAATATTTTCCAAAACTTTCAGCGGTGGCGGCGTACAAATACGTTGTCACACGCCATAGAAGTCGATGACACACCGTATGTACGTAATATGGAAGATAAGCGACTTTTTATTCAGATGTAGCAAACTTTTTATGAGTTAAATGTTATAAAATAAGAACCAACAATATTGAAGTGAGTTCCAAAATAAATTACGTTCATGCTATATTATGTTAAAATTATTGTATTTGGTACTTATGCTAGTAATGTTTTTGGGTTCATTAAAGTTTCAGTTTTTAGGGTTCCGTACAAACGGGTAAAAACGGGACCCTAGTACTAAGATCCGTCCGTCCGTCCGTCCGTCTGTCACCAGGCTGTATCTCATGAACTATGATAGTTAGACAGTTGAAATTTTCACATATGGTGTATTTCTGTTGCCGCTATAACAACAAATACTAAAAAATTAAATAATATGAATATTTAAGGGGGCCCCCATACAATAAACGTGATTTTTTTGCTCTACCGAACCTGCTACCGAAAAGTTTTATTCCCACACTTTGTTTAAGAACTATTAAACAAACTATATCTATATACATATAATAAACTCGTCATCGTGCTTTAAAACGCATGCATTCATTTAACTTTAGGGTTATTATTATACTAGCTGCGCCCCGTGGCTTCGCCCGCGTAAATTTCGATATCGTGGAAAATCATTCCATGGCATCCCTCAGGAACATTTTTTCGGGATAAAAGCTATCCTATGTTACTTCTAATACCTCCAAGAACATGTGTACAAAATTTCATGATGATCGGTTGAGCAGTTTTCGCGTGAAAGGGTAACAAACAAACTTACATTCGCATTTATAATATTAGTAGGGATTATTATTATAGGGTATATTTCACAACCGCACTCACAATTTTTTTGCAAGCTTTTTTATGTACGTTGTAAAGTGAGATCTGGCTGCAAAAATACTAGCCGATCAATTAAAATATTTTTTTTAAAGTTAGTACCTACGTTCTTCGTATGGAGAATAAAAAATATAATTATGTGCCTGGGCGGAATTTCTTCATAACTTTTATGTGTCTTTTAATAGCTGTATTTTACTCCATTGATATAGTAACTGTATGAAAATAGCTCCGGAGACGATATATTTAAGACATATAAACAAGTTTTGCCCGTACATACAATGGTACTATTTTTTCTCGATATAAGTACTAATAAAAAAAAATCATTTTACACTGCTAATCAATCGGTCAGTGTTTTTGCAACCTGCTCTTGGACTATAAATGTTCAAACTGTTTTTACATTTTGTGTTTTGAAATCTTTCAAAAAGCCGCCACCTAAAACTGGCTACAAACTGCCACAATGACCGATTGAACATATTATATATATCATATTTAAAACAATAATCTAATGTAAATATTTAAAAGCCTTTCCTTCTCTTCAACTCTATTTTGATTTATATATGTATATGATGCATCCATCTAAGTCTCATTTTCTTAATGCGGATTATTAAAATTAGTTATTATTAATACAGCTCATAAAAGGTTGACAATCGCTTTTTTTTCTATTTCATAGAATATTCAGACACGAAGCATACAGGCTTGTTAAACATGAAAAATTATGAAAGTTAAGTTCAGAGTTGAACCCCGGTTCATGTCGGACACGGCTGCCGTGTTATCCGTATTGAAACGGTTAATAAACACAGAATAACTTTACTCTAAGTACTAAACTAAAACTTGCCCAATTCTATAAGTGTACGTGTTTATTACTAAACAATTTCGGATATTCTAGTTTAATACTTGGGGTAAATTTAATTTATGTAATCCCTCCCCCCGAATATGCTGCCACCATGTCGTCTGTGATTCCGTCGATGCAATTACTGTTGTGTGTATTTAAATTATAGTAAAGCGTATAAAAATAATCTGTCAAGCTTTATTTTGTTTTATTCGCTTAAAATTAAATTAAAAAGTAAGTACATTTTCAAAGAACTCATTAGATAGTATGTATGTTAAAAAACACAAATAAAATACACGTGTATCAAGTGTAATATTGTTTACACTTGATACGCCTCATAATTTTATAAATATACTCCCTTTTATCAACTAAAGTTAGTCATAGTACAAAATTTTATTACAACTTTTAGTAATAAG
>LUGF01051909.1:11811-30636 GCA_001625245.1 Calycopis cecrops | reverse complement strand
ATCACGTCATCACCTACGGGGGAGGGGCTGTGAATCTTTCATTCGGAAGAATTGAGAACCTCTATTTTTTAAGTCCGAAATACGCTCAGGCTAAGCTGCTGGCGGAAGCGAGTCTTATTAATATTATAAATGCGAAAGTTTGTATGTTTGTTTGTTTATTTGCTTGTTTGTTGGTTTGTTACTCCTTCACGCGAAAACTGTTGAACCGATTTTCATTAAATTTGGCTCACACATAGAGGCTAACTTGGATAAACACATAGGATAGTTTTTATCCCGAAAAATGTTGGATGCCATGGGATAATTTTCTATTTTCTACGGGATCGAAATTTAGGCGGATGAAACCGCGGGGCGAAGCTAGTATAAAACAATAATATACCTTATTGCTTTCCTATATTTTTCCTTTTATAACATAGGCGAAGAAACAGGTGCTTGTCTCTTTTCAACGTTATTATCAAAGGTACTTCCGCGATCGCGGGCTCTCTTACTTGTTATTATCTTATTGCTGCAAAACATATTACTTGTGGGCTGAGGTCAGCTGACATCTGGACGTAAAAAGGGTGAGTAGGGTCAGATTAACCAGGGACTAAATTGTTACTGGCAGGGGAAGGGTCAGGAATTGAGGTCAAATGTCATGTTTATTTGACCTCTTCAAGGTGCAATAAGTTATCAAATAATATAACATAGTACGGGTACAAGATCAGTTTTAGATAATATCAATAACATCAGATGTAGGAAGAGACCGGGGAGGTACCTCTCGCTTACACGAGACCGGCGTAAAGTGACAGCTGTGCTGTCGCGATTCGTGCGGTGTGTAATTAGCCGGTGGTCCATGGAGGTGGGAGGAAGAAGGAGCGCAACGCATCTGTTTATCTATATGTGGATATCTATGGGCGATGATAATCATGAAAATGGCTCCGACTGCTCGTTTGCCCCCTCATACCTACCTTAAAAAAAAATTAGAAGAATAGATTGCATTTTCTCTGAAATCCTCTCAGATCTAAATTTGAATTTTTTCATTATTTTATTTGAAAGAGGGCAACACACCTGGATATACGCGGATGTTTATGCGCGTAACAACTATGCTACATGTCTCAATACGGCAACAGCAGCGGTAAGCACCGGTTTCACTATCAACGCCCCATCTAACAGTAAAAACCAAGTGTTCTTGTTAATGACCTCGCCCGGTGAAAGTGTCCAAAACGTACGAAAGTGATATTAGAGTAGAGAAATAACATCTGCATCGCGGAGAACATTATACAAGTTTTACTTGATGTTGAATTTATATATTTTATAGTATTTCTTATCGTATAAGGGGGCAACCGAGCAATCTAAGCCATTTTCAGACCAACAGTCCATCATCCGCATAGAGATAAACTGCAGATGCGTTGCCCTCCTGCCTTCTCTCACCTCCAAGGGTTACCGGTTACTTACACACCGCACGAAACGCGACAGCCCAGCTGTCACTTTACGCTGGTATCGTGTAAGCGAGAGGTACCTCCCCGGTCGTGCCGACCCGATTCGGCTACATGCATGCAACGTGGCACTACCGCTTCCTATATATTATAGTATAGTATAATATTTTTATACATATAATCCTACTGTACGCGTGTATGTAACTGAACTCACGGCTGAATCGATTTGAATGAATTTTAACATGCGTTTGGGTGGCAACCTGGCGCTGCAGACTTGAAATACACTATTGTAGGGTAAAGTTACGGGTTGACAATTCGGCCACATACGATTATACGTTACCATGACCACAAATCTTCCAATAATGATAAGACAACGGATCAACTAAGAATAAAAATAATTAAGAATATTTGGGCTAGTTACACATTTTACAAAAAACAAAAACAAACATAATATATTCTAAACAAAATAACAACAAATAAAAAAGGAAAAAAACACACTACAGTTACACTGTTGTACCAGTACCAAAAATGGTTGTACCAAACTCAGCATGATGGTTGTGGCATCATTAAAATGATACATGAGAACCCTGATATTATGTGGTCCCAACTACACATATTATTTTTAGTTAAGGTGGCGGGGGACCGCCGGATTCAAGTGTCTCGAGGACCTTTAGCTTTCTGTGGCCTGTGTCCAGCAGCGGACTTCCTCCAGCTGATAATGATTATGATAGGGAGACAAATGAGCAGCCAAATGACTCGCTTAGACATCCGCATAAAGTTTGTATACATAGATGATTCAGTAAGAGATAGTGCCACACTGCATGCTTGCATACAGCCGAATTGGGCCGGCACGAGGGGGGGTACCTCTCGCTTACACGAGACCGGCGTGAAGTGACAGCTGTGTTGTCGCGTTTCGTGCGGTGGGTAAGTAGCCGGTGGCCTATAGAAGTGGAAGGAGAAAGGAGGGCAGCGCATCTGTGTAGTTTCTATATGGATATATATGGTCAATAGGGGTCGGTAGTCATGAAAATGGCTCCTACTGCTCGTTTGTCCCCCCATACCATAAAAAAAAAAATGCGTTGCTCTTTTCCTCTTCGCCCCTCCGTGGTCCATTTTGTCTTCATCTAGAAAAATCACCTGCCTACTACATTTGTATAGCTATAAAAAATCAATGAAAATAATGATAATGACGATATAATGACGGCAGGTGTGAGGAAGTGCGGAGAATCGCAGCGGTTACCGCAACCGTTACTTATCTTCGTATTAGCGGCGCGATCATTATGTATGTAATGAGACGTGTTGCCCACACGGTAACAACTACCGCGCGATTGAGAATGCGATTTAGAAGTTATATTCAAGTAGCATGCGATGCATATTAGAACGCCATGGTAAGAGGTATTATCTCTCTGCATTGCAGCTGAATCAGTCTGGAACTGTCTTTCGATCACGCGATATTGGCGGCATGAAGATTTACGCAGTTGCAAGAATATTATTAATAATGTATTGTTGTTAAGGTTATGTTATAACTATGGTATGATATACGTGGGTTTTCACTAAATTAAGAAGCGTCACAGTAGATAAAATATAAAGCTGTGATGCATTGCAGCCTGATTGGGATGGTAGGACTGGAGCGGTGAGAACATCTCACTCACATTTTATCGTTTCAATGTGACTGGTTTGCCGCATCATACCCATTGAAACGAAAAAAGATACGCGGATGTTTATGGCAGTTGATAATCGTGGAAAGGCACCGATTGCTCGTACGCCGCATAATGCAAAAAATAGAAAAAAAATAGGACTCGGTTTTGATATTAAAATCTGAGCGTAAGATTTGTGTTTGTGGCTTGGAAATGAGCGTAGGTAGTAACATATGGGGTAACAAATTTCGGGATTACTTGACCGTCTCTTGTCAAATATTGGCATGCTGTTTTTGGTTTACGAGTTTATTATGTTAATTAATTTAAGTGTACTACTACTACTATTTGTGTTTCTTAAATAAAATGAAATGAAATAAAAATTTTGAAAACTTGGTTTGATGTCACAAATATTTTGATATCCCTAAGATCCCTGAGATTTGATATATTACATTCCCAAGAAATTCTTGCAGTAGAAAGTGGCATGTTTAAAATCGCATTCATCTTCAGTAGCCCGTAAACCTCCACTGTAGACACAGGTCTTGTCTCAGATCTTGAAGAGAAAATTACATACGCAGCACAATAAAATCGCAGCACCGTGTGTGTACTCCGTGATTGTTTAGCACGGCGATCGATTCGACGCGAGCACTCTGCCGAATTGTTTGCCATTGCATTATCATGATGACAATCATAATTTGTGTTCTTACAATAGGTTAGAGTTACTAGTTGCGCGCCGCGGTGTCACTTGCTTATAAGGGACTAAGTAAACTATTACTTATTTTTATCTGTTTGTACCAATTTTGGCCAACATGTGATACCCAGGTCTGATGTTAGTATTGATATAGTTATTTTATAATTCTTCTTTTATTTCAGTAAGAGGTAGTGCAACGCTACATCGAATTGGAATGACATGGCTTGGGAGCAACTCGCTTACACGATACCGGCCGAAAGTGACATGGAGGGGCAAAGAGGATGGAGGACAACGCAGCTGTGTAACTGCTATGCGGATTCCTACGGACATCTGCCATATAAATGCCAGTTTACTTCTAGGACAGGCAGAAGGACAGAGTGTCAGATAAATATCTTTGTGCCACATATCCTAACACACTTCCCTTGAAACACAAAACCGAAATTCGACCAGGAAATAGTACAAGCATGTAACCATTAGTCATAACTATCCGTATAACAGACAGCACACCGCAGATGACTGCGGCGAGATAATTCTGCGGCGGCCAGAGAAAGCCTACGGTGAAAACGTAAATCATTATAATTTGATTAGCTCATGATGAATAGCGCCGTGACTAACCTTGATACATTGAAACTGGCTGGTATTGAAATCTTTTAGCATCTTTTGTCATCATTGAGTTGCAGAATGTAGCGACATCGTCAAAACTTTACTTAGCTATACGAATATTATAAAGAGGAAGGATTTGGTTGTGTGTGTTTGTATGTAACGCATAGGGTCCGAAAGTACTGGACCGATTTCAAAAATTCTTTCACCATTTGAATGCTACATTATCACAGATTAACATAAGCTATTTTTTACTTCGGGAAGATGCTTCATACTCATGGGGAAAACGGGTAAACTTCTAAACAGGGTTAACTTTTTTTATATATATTTCAATGGTTTCCTGGGTGTTTAAAAAATATAATTAGATCCGGTAGGTAGCGCTGCTGTCAACTACAAATTTTTTAAAAAAGGATTTCTCCGGAAAATAAACGTAAAATATATATTAAAATAAATTATAAACCAAAATAAAATTGTGAACATTACTGATTTAGAATGCTCTAATAAAAAGCCTATATCTTTGAGTTTCGTCGCTGAATGTACCTCTAAAAAAATTTGTAGACTATACGCTTATAACAAGATGTGCGTGACCGATTACTGTCTATTAATTTGTATCTCCGCAACAAAAAATCAATATGGCCGACGCAACCGGATTGTAGAAGCGAGCTTCGTGCGAATACATTTTGTTATACTAGTTATCCACCGCGTCTTTATACGCCTTGTGCAAAACTTATTGTAAAACTTAATACTTGTGTGTACGTCAACTACGTATGAAGTTGGATCATTATAATGGGGATCATGGGGAAGAGGGAGGGGAGAGGAGGAAAGAGGGCAACGTATCTGTATAACATCTATGCGGATGTCCATGGGCGTCGGTAGTTATGAAAATATATAATACTACTATAAAAAAAAACTATAAACTTATTGCTGTCTGTAACTTCCATCAATTCTGCAGATGCTGTGCAACTTTTTTTGCCGTCAGTACCTCCCATCAGTTTTGCAGATGCTGTGCAACTTTTTTTGCTGTCAGTACCTCCCATCAGTTTTGCAGATGCTGTGCAACTTTTTTTGCTGTCAGTACCTCCCATCAGTTTTGCAGATGCTGTGCAACTTTTGTTGCCGTCAGTACCTCCCATCAATTTAGCAGATACGCAACTTTCGTTGCGGACCGTACCTCTCGTCCACTCCGCAGAGAAGGGAGGGGGGGAGCGCGGCCTGCGTGACCGTCTATTGATTCTTATCTCAACAACATAAGTGAAGCAGATGGTCAGTAACAGGATTGTAGAAGCCAGCACCGTGCGAATACATTTTGTTATATACTTACTATATATAACTTGTTATAATCTTTACTAAGAGGTAGTGTAAAAAGTGTAACTAGCCCAAATGCTCTTATATTCTTATTCTTATTTTTAGTTGATCTGTTGTCTTATTATTGGAAGATATGTTGTCATGGTAACGCATAATGTCATGTGGCCGAATTGTCAACCCGTTTACCCTACAATAGTGTATTTCAAGTCTGCAGCGCCAGGTTGCCACCCAAACGCATGGTAAAAATTCATTCAAATCGGTCCAGTCGTGTAGGAGTTCAGTGACATACTCACGTACAGTAGAATTATATGTATAAAAATATTATACTATACTATAATATATCGGAAGAGGTAGTGCCACGTTGCATGCATGCACGAAGCCGAGTTGGGCCGGCACGATCAAGGAGGTACCTCTCGCTTACTTCTGTATAACCTCTATGCGGATGTATGTATGGCTAGTAAAAATTCGTACCTGTAGTCGCAGATTATATCAAGATTAAGTACCAATAAGTAGGTATAATATTAGGCTTAGCGCGTTCAACTAAACAAATAAACTCTTCTGCTTTATCATATTAATATACTAGCTTCCGCCCGCGGTTTCGCCCGCGTGGATTTCGGACTTCAAAAGTGATTTAAAATTTTAACTCATTATGTTATTCTGATATGAAAGCTATATTACTGTAAAGTTTCATGAAAATCCGTTCAGTAGTTTTTGTGTGAAAGAGTAACAAATATCCTTACAAACTTTCGCATTTATAATATTAGTAGGATTTTAAGAATAGATTACTCACGGGTCCACTGGAAATAGACAAATATACATTAAATGAACCCCAATAAAACATAAAAGGTAAACCACTTTGTATTGTTAGTTACGCTCACAAGTACACATAAAACAAGCCTATCCTCTGTTTAGGAAGAAAGATTTACTGCCACAGTGACTAACGATTATTGGAGCTTTTCACACGACGTCGCGACGTCGCGCGTCGGCGCCTTCAAAACTACATTGTATGCTAATAAAATTTTATTGGATTTTATCGCGGTAATTATTTATTGAAGTATTTTACAATCTCGATGTTTCAAAAGCAGACAGATGTCCTGACGTCATAAGTTATTAAAAGTACCTATCCTAAGGTTTATAATTATTTAGTTGTTCCGATTAATGCAAAACGTACTTATTGTATCTTACATCGATGAAATAGACCATTCGCGGATACTGAAGAAATACATTGTATTTAATACTAGAGGAACAGTCTCAAAGGGCTACTAACGTGTTTCCTAGATTGCGAGGTCAAAGATTCGAGTCCTAGGTTGGGTCAAAAATTGATATTGGACTTTTTCAATTAAAACTGTTTTTGCAGAACAGGTTACATACAAGCAACTTACCGGGGAGGTACCTCTCGCTAACACGATTTTAATGTAAAATGAATGCTGAGCGTTTTGTGGGGTGTGTAAGTAGTAGGTCCATGGAGGAGAGAGGAAGAAGCAGGGCAAACAATTCCATCACCTCTATGTCTATGGGCGTATCTAGTCATGAAAATATACTCTTTTCATTACAGTCGGGTAAAATTGTGCGTTATCCGTCGCACGTTTTCTGGCGCTGGTGTAATAACACCTTTATAAATAACTCAACTTTAATGTAGCGCTATTAGTTGGGAATCCGGTTTTACATCAATCCGACTTTATGTCTGTTTGTATTTACCCTTGTCGATTATTTATTGGTGTTTATGTTTCGACTGACCTGGATATATATTAAATTGAGGGGACAGGTTGTATCTAATTGTATTGGGGGAGGAGGTGGAAGGAGGGCAACGCATCTATATAACCTCTCTGCGGAAGTCAATGGGCGCGGATAGTGAAAAAAGCTCTTCGTTTGCCACCCTATTCTTTTAAAATAATTGTGACCTTGGTCACGTAGTTTTCGCTTACTAAATCATGAATACAAATTGTAAAACAAAATACAATTAATAATGTCTGTTACACTAGAAAATTACTGAGTGTATCTATAATCTTGGCTTATAGATTTAGACTCGACATTTTGAATTTATAGTATAGGGGAAGGGGGGAGGGGACAGGAGGGGGGGCAATGAGAGTTATTTCCATTGCCGGCTTACCATGACGACCAACTGCCGGCCTTCCATGAATGCCCATAGACAATCGGATAAGACATGTGACCCAATATTAGCCCATTGTCAAAGAAACTCACTTATATACTATGCAAAGTCCTCTAAGACATATGATCTAATTTTGGCTCATTGTCCAAGAAACTCACCTTTATTAACTATAAAGCCCTCTAAGACATGCGACCCAATATGGGACCATTGTCTAAGAAACTCACTTATATACTATGCAAAGTCCTCTAAGACATATGATCTAATATTGGCTCATTGTCCAAGAAACTCACTTATATTAACTATAAAGCCCTCTAAGACATGTGACCCAATATTGGCTCATTGTCGAAGAAACTCACTTATATAGGTACTGTAATGCTTAGCGTTATGATAACGTAGGAATATACATTAATTTTTATATTATAGGAACTATTTGAACGAACAGACAATAAAACCTGCACGAAAGCTATGTTTTTTTATATAAAAAACATAGCTGTGTAGAATTCGGAAAAACGAACGAATTTGAATTGTATTTTTCTTGACAGTGAAAAAATCTTTGCATTATGATTCTGGAAGGCACCGCGGAGGGCCATGAAGATATATATTAAATTCAGCATGAATGCTTAGAGAAGGGAACCTTAAGTTATTCTATGTTGTAATTAGAAGTGATTATAAATAAACGTATAAGTAACCAAGTATATTATTTTATCACCTATTAAGCCAGATTGGTAAAGTTATAGGGACAGTCGACGATATAGAAAACCCTGCTCCATCTACCGAGCTAACGCCATCCCAAGTCATCCAGAGCAGGTGTTACAGTACTGTAAAAAGTCCTCTAAGACATGTGACCCAATATTGACTCATTGTCCAAGAAACTCACTTATATACTATAAAAAGTCATCTAAGACATGTGACCCAATATTGGCTCATTGTCCAAGAAACTCACTTATATTAACTATAAAAAGTCCTCTAAGACATGTGACCCAATATTGGCTCATTGTCCGCAAAAGTCACACGTTAAATTGGCGTTATACAATTAAGAGCCGCGAAGAAAGAACAGTACCAAGGTCTGAGCGATTGTTTCAAATTCCCACATGCATTAGACGAATTTGAAGGTTGCCGTAACAAATGAATCATGAGCGTATTTCAACATCCTGTATTCATTAACACTGTTAGGGCGCGTGCAGAGCTGCGTAAACGCAGCGGATACGGTGTCACGATATCTATAAATATTGAAACAGCTCCAAAACTTGTTCTGATGATTGCAATGTTTGCAAGTTCACGTGGGTAAAACATGCATATATTAAATCAAAATATATAAAACTTAATATAAAATGCAGATATTAGCTGGCGTCAACCGAAACCAGTTTTAAAATATTTCTTTAGAATTACAAATACGATTGCGAATTAGCGCCCAAGGAGTTTAAAAAAAAACATAATTACCAGCTCCTGCCCGTATTTGTATAATAAATAAAGACGATAATATTATATAGGTACCAATTTTAAATTGTAATTTAAATGTGTCAACAATTCTTATTAATTTAATTAAATAAATCTTGTAGTGGATGCATTACCGTGTATGAGTCGTAAATCATATGAACGGAAACACTCCCATTGGCGAAGCGTGATCTGCGTGCGATAGCGGTCTCTGAAGTTGTTAGTATTCGCGTCAACGCAGCGACGATTCCGGAGGTCCGAACAGCAGCTTTATTACACAGGATGTTGCAATACTTGTGTATGTTTGTTTCTATAATGTTTCTATTTAGTATTCCAAACCATAATGCCGCATTGTTTATATGTCTGTGAAACCGTGCGAAGCCGGTGTATGTGGTGTGTGCATGGTGTGTGGGTGGATACTACAATGTACTCTTAATTTTTTAACATTTGGAAGGCACATACACGGCTGCTGTAATACGACCGAAACGTCGGGGAACAAAATGTATAAGTCAATCAGCTACTGGTCCGTGATAGAGCTTAGAATGTTTAGTTAGAATGCTTAAAAAAATTTAGAATAATGGGGATTGCTTATAGATTACCCAGTGCTCGAGGTTTATTTATCGTATAAAATGAGAAACGAGCAGTCGGAGCCATTTTCATGATTACAGAAGCCCATAGAGATATTCGCATAGAGGTTATACAGATGCGTTGCCCTCCTTCCTCCTCCCACATCCACGAGAAACCGCACAAAATGCGACAGCATAGCTGATACTTTACGCCGGTATAGCGTAAGCTAGAGGTACTTAGTACTTACCTACCCAGTACTACCGGCGCATTTCGTCTCTAGCATAAAAGTAGATAGGGCTATTCTTTATTGGGCGAGTTTTTTAATTCTACAGACTTCTTGGGTCATCATCCGCGCGCGCCGGCTTAATCTGGCTTCCATGCAGCATAAGACCGTAACGCAAGAACTTCTAGAATAGAATAGAAGATAATAATAATACAATAGAAGCTTCTAGAAGAATCATCTACGTACTATCGCTAAAATATGTGATTGACTTTTAAATACCAGTGGTACCCGTAGGTCGCCATGACATTTATGAGTGGGCAGACATAGCCTAGATAAATCTAAATACTAATTCATTCTAATGTTTGTCAATTCCCTGCTGAGCTGGATTTAATCTTCTTCGCATTTTGCATTAACGCAAGCCTTAAACGGTTCACTATTTTGCTCTTTCCAATTTTTTTATAACTTAAGTGGACAAACGAGCAGTTGTAGCCATTTTCATGACTACCGACGCCCACAGATATCCGCATAGAGACTACACAGATGTGCTGCTCCCTTTCCTCCCTCCATAGGCCACCGGCTACTAACACACCGAACGAAACGACAGCACAGCTGTCACTTTACGCAGGTTTCGTGTAAGCGAGAGGTACCTCCCCGGTCGTGCCAGCCTAATTTGGCTGCTTGCATGTATGCAGCGTGGCACTACCTCTTACTAAAAATGTGGTCTATTTATCAAACCAAAAAGTGTTGGAGTAGAAAAGTGTATGTCAACTTCGACACTAGCCTAGAGTTCACTCCTTAGGAACACATCACACCTTCACGTCAATGCTTATTGAGGTAAGGAGAGAGAACAGAGTATCATATCCCATTCGTGTAAGAGGTAGTGCCATGCTGCATGCTTGCATGCAGCCGAATTGGGCCGGCACGACCGGGGAGGTACCTCTCGCTTACACGAGACCGGCGTAAAGTGAGTCTGCTATCAGTCAGCTGTCGCGCTTCGTGCGGTGTGAGTAGCCGGTGGCCCATGGAGGTGGGAGGAGGAAGGAGGGCAGCGCATCTACATAGCCTATGGGCGTCGGTAGTCATGAAAATGGCTCCGACTGCTCGTTTGCCCTCCTATATCATAAAAAAATATCCCGACCTTTAAACCCTTGTCCTTCGTCCACTTTCATAACAATTAACCGACCCTTATAAATATGGTTAAATTCATTAAAAAAATTAAAGTCAAAGAGCCCGCCGAATAACTAATAATAATTGTTATAATTGCCTGCTTCTAAAAAAGTCTGTGATTTAGACTGAAGTAAAACTTAATTACTGATTTTCAATACCGTAGTAAAAATAACATAACATGTCATATGATACTTATTTTTTAAATACAAAAGAATTTCATTTAAATCGAATTTTAATTTTGAATTTGAATGACATTGGCCTCGCCCGATGTGTGATTTTTGTAACGCTCTCGCCAGCTCCCTCACCAAGTCACCGTATAGAAGTTTTACTTCATAAATACCCTTCCTTAAGTTGAAATACGGAATAAACCAAAACTTATTAAGGCAGATAAACCCATTTCACGCTCGAGGGACGAGCGGGAACGGCGTGTCATCTCCGAGTGCGTCTGAAGCGTGTCACGCCGGGTATGACGTGACACAAACTCTATTCCGTAGCTCGTTATTTGTCACGGGCTACAAGTTCACAGACGATTCTAGAATGTTGAAAGTAGCCGTATATATGTAATGGATGTTTTGATCTAGAAATACGAATATTGCTGTAATAATAAACTTTCTTACGCAAAATAAACAGAATATACATCTTATTAATATTATAAATGCGAAAGTTTGTATGTTTGTTTGTTTGTTACTCCTTCACGCAAAAACTGCTGAACCGATTTTCATGAAATTTGGCACACACAAGAGGGAAACTTGGATTAACACATAGGATAGTTTTTATCCCGAAGAAATGTTCCTATGGGATGCTATGGGATGATTTTCCACGAGATCTAAATTTACGCGGATGAAACCGCGGGGCGCAGCTAGTAAAAAATATTTCGCATGTGCGCGTTGAGAAGAATTTCTTTTAGGCTGTATTTTTATGACATCTCAGACATCTACATGTCTATTTAGAGTAGGAGATGCATGGGGGNGGGGGGGGGGGGGAGAGGGACGCAAATAGGCCACAAAAACGCACGCAGCGTGGCACTACCTCTTCCCAATGCACTACATCTTCCTAAAAAGAAGGAACAAAATGTAAGTATACGAAAATAAATTTAGCAATTAAAGTAAATAGGGAGATATTTATAACCTCTATGCGGATGTCTATGGGCGTCGGTAGACATGAAAATTGCTTCGGCTGCTCGTTTGCCCCTTATACTATAAAAGAAAAAAATACGAGTCTATTAAATTTTATTGTAGATTAATATAACGATATACTTGTTCTGTTATTGCGACGAAATAAATGAGATATGCCAAATTGCGGGAACAGCTCTCCTTCTTTAGAGGCTGTTAAAGTTATGGGAGTACTACCATAAAAATGATGGTCATGGACGAATATTAAACCATGGTCTATGGCTCTTCAATTTATATTTATGTTTGAGTTATAATAATAGCGTATCCAATTTCGCCTATGCGGGTATATTAACTTTAGAGACAAGGTTGTCTAATAATATCTTTCCTATTTAGTCAGTTTCTAAAAGGTTCGGTAAAAATTTATCTTATTACCTAATATTATAAATGTGAAAGTTTGTATGTTTGTTTGTTTGTTTGTTTGTTTGTTTGTTTGTTTGTTTGTTTGCTTGTTTGTTTGTTTGTTTGTTTGTTTGTTTGTTTGTTTGTTTGTTTGTTTGTTTGTTTGTTTGTTTGTTTGTTTGTTTGTTTGTTTGTTACTTCTTCACGCAAAAACCGCTGACCGCGCTTTTTATCCCGAAAAATATTCCTATGGGATGCCATGGGATGATTTTCCACGGGATCGAAATTTACGCGGGTGAAACCGCGGGCCGCAGCTAGTAGAGAATGAACAGAAGACAAGATATTTCTTTCTATATATATGATATAAATTAGGTACACAGAGCGGACACAAGTTGTCTTGAAAAATTGAATATTCCCAATCAGTTTATTAGGTTTTGCGTGCAGCTTTCGCAATGAAAGGACTGAATAACAACAACGACACATCTTCACGCCAGTATCCTAAGGGTCAATTCACACCAAAAGCACGGCACAGCGCAGCGAAGCGAAGTGTAGTTTATGTGTCATATGAATTTCAACTTTATAATAATACTTATTATCGCATGAGAAACTCGAACGAGACGCGCGGATTCCCGCGACTGCGCGAGAAGTCGCTTGAATCCGCGCGGAAATCGCGAGAATTCGGTAATAAGTACTACAGTAATGAAATTTTAATGACTACCGACACCCATAGACATCTGCATAGAGACTATACAGATGCGCTGCCCCCCTTTCTCCTCCCACCTCCATGGGCCACCGGCTACTTACACAGCGCACGAAACGCGACAGCACAGCTGTCACTTCACGCCGGTCTCGTGTAAGCGAGAGGTACCTCCCCGGTCGTGCCGGCCCAATTCGGCTGCATGCAAGCATGCAGTGATTAATTAAAGAATATCGTAAAGGAAATAATATGGTCTATGCAGGGGAAAGAGGGCAACGCCTCTGCGGATATGCGTGAGTGGTCATGAAATTGGCCCCGACTGCTCGATTGCCCTGAAGGGGAAAGTAGTATAACCAGAGGGCACACAGTTTGTAGGGAGTCAAGAATTGCACGTTGGGGAACAGAGTCGGTGAGGGACCCCGGTGCATCTTCTATCGCTCCCTATACCAAGAGGTGGGTGAAGCGTGGGTGGTTGGTGGGTAAGTTCTCAGCTCGGTTGCCCTCTTATACAATAAAAAACCTTCCTTAACAATATCGTGACTTATAAATATCACATCATTGATATTCAATATCATTAAATGTTATTCTTGAGGAAATCACGCCGCTGCCATTTGACGGATGATTCCATGGTTCTAACAATGATGTTTCTTTCTTCCGGGTTATTAAAGTATTAAAGCAATTAATGGGGGAAACGAGCAGCCGGTGGCCATTAACGTCCGTCGAACTAGAGAATAGGAAATTCTTATTCTTTAGTAAGAGGTAGTGCCACACTGATTGCATGCAGTCGTATTAGGCCGGCACGACTGGGGAGGTATCTCTTTCTTACACGTGACCGGCGTAAAATGACAGGTATGCTGTTTCGTGCCGTGTGTAAGTAGCCGGTGGCCCAAGGAAGTGGGAGGAGAAAGGAGGGCAGCGCATCTGTAAGCCTCTATACGGATGTCTATGTGCGTCGCTAGTCATGAAAATGGCTCCGAATGCTCGTTTCCCTCATACTATAAAAAAAACTCTTATTTATCTTTTCCATCTCTACAGTACATTTACAAAAACCATTTAAGACCTCGCGAACGGACAACTTCTACACCATTATTGAGGCTAATCTACGAGTTACATAACATTATATAACGAACAGTTAAACATAACCGAGTCCGGAAAGGCTGGTATATAAAGGATACGCCACTCTCGAGGCAGGATATCGACCGGCCACGCTAGTTATTACTAAATACCAAAGTATTAATAACTGACTCGTAAGCTATTTCAACATCTCAATACGGCGTGAGATTGCGGGGTAAAAGAGGGTAAAACATATATTATAATTCAAAATGTGATATTCGAAATGGGATTTAACAAATCTTTTTTTAGACATCATTACTAGTTCAACCCTAGACCTGAGAAGAACCGGCAAAATAAACTCAGCGGGACCGATTGCTTACTTATTGAAAAAATTGTACAAACTACATAGGTACGTTACTAATTCCCCTCGAATACAACTATTGTAAGGTAAACTAAACGTCGGAAATTTAAAATATTTAAACTGGCATCTAGGTTACGAAATAGCACATTTAATCAGATGAGACGGTACGCCCGCTCCAGAGACGAGGATTTTTCACTTGCACATATTTTGATTCCCGAAAAGCATTCGCGAAAGCAAAAGGAATTCACGTGTGGAACTCCAGAACGTTCTGTGAGTATTTTTATTGCAAGAAAGTAAGAAAGTCGGGGGAGGAAGGAGGGCAACGCATCTGTATAACCTCTATGCAAACGTCTGTGTGCGTGTATAGTCACAAAAACGGCTCCGACTGCTCGTTTACCCCACTTCACTATAAAAAATAAAAAAAAAGAAATATCCAAATCTGGTTCTAAAACAGATCCCACGCACATCTAACGCGGGTCCAGTTTGGACCTCTAGAACAGGACAAGTCAGTCCAGTCGGGCTGGCTTCTGACCCCCGCCGGAATTTCTCTGGTGACTCATCCGCGAGGCATCTCGCCTGCTCCGCCACGACGCCTCCACTTTCACTGAGGCAATTAGAAATTCTAAATATCATTTTATGACCGAAAAATTGTATCAACATTTTTTTGCAAAATGGCGACAAGGCCAATATGATTTGCGTTGCTCTTTCTTGTTAAATGGGCCACCGGAAAATCATATACCACACGAAACCCGATAATATAGCTGTCACTTGACGACGGTATGGGGTGAAGTAAAGGTATCCCGATCGCAATAATCGTTACATGAGCAATCGAAGCCTTTTGATCACTACAAATGATGCCATGCTCCTTCCCCTTAAATGGGCCAGAGGAAACTCATACACCCCCCGAAATGGGACATATAGCCGTCACTTAACAACGGTATGATGTGAGCGAAAGGTACCACCCCGGTCGTATTAAAGGTCACAAGAGCTATTGCCTAGGCCCTAGGTCTAGACGGTAAAGATCGCGCTTTGACCTCTGACCTAGCTCAGAACATTTACTAGAACCCGTATTACGATTTTTAAAGCCAGTAGCTGATGACTAGTCGGTTTCAGTACAAGGTAGTGCCATGCTCACTGCAGAAGGATTGGGCGGGCACGACCGGGGAGGTGCCTGCTTATACGACGTCGACGTGAAGTGACTACTGTCGTGTTTTGTGCGGTACATCGCACGAAACCCGATGTAACCCGTTATCTAAGTAGCCGGTGGCCCATGGAGGAAGGAGGAAGGAGGGAAACGCATGTATATAACCTTTGCCTATGAGCCTCTCTAAGTAGCCGGTGACCCATGTAGGAAGGAGGGAAACGTATGTATATAACCTTTGCCTATGAGCATCGGTAAGTAGCCGGTGGCCCATGGAGGAAGGAGGGAAACATATGTAATATGTATATAACTTTTGCCCATGAGCCTCGGTAAGTAGCCGGTGGCCCATGGCGGAAGGAGAAAGGAGGGAAACGCATATATATAACCTTTGCCTATGAGCCTCGGTGGACATGAAAATGGCTCCGACTGCTTGTTGGTCCTCTTAGACTTTAAAAACGCATTCATACCGTGTCTTACACAAAATCGACTTACACGGTTAATGCTCGGTAACTTATATAACAAAAATATATAAAAATACGATGAAATTCCGACGCCATTTTGTTTGAAAGGAGGAATTAGATTTCAACATAGCAGTGATACAGCAAACACACAGTGCAGGAAAACAATTGTATTAACAGGGCTGTCACAAATATCTATTATAATATTTAAGAGGTACCACGCTGCATGCATGTAGCCGAATTGGCACGGCCAGGGAGGTACCTCTCGCTTACACAATGCCAGCGTTACTTCCCCGGTCGTGTTTGCCTAAGTTGTACATCCTCGGCTTATTGCAAGATCTCATTATCTGACATTAACAAAACTTTGAGAAACCAATTTCTTCATTAACTAACTAAACTAGTAAGAGGTAGTGCCACACTGCATGCTTGCATGCAGCCGAATTGGGCCGGCACGACCGGGGAGGTACTTCTCGCTTACACGAGACCGGCGTGAAGTGACAGCTGTGCTGTCGCGTTTCGTGCGGTGTGTAAGTAGCCGGTGGCCCACGGAGGTGGGAGAGAAAGGGGGGCAGCGCATCAGTATAGTCTCTATGCAGATGTCTATGGGCGTCGGTAGTCATGAAAATGGCTACAACTGCTCGTTTGCCCCCATAAACCATAAAAAAAACTTTTTCATTAATAACACTATTGTAGTGTTACTAGCTGCGCCCCGCGGTTTCACCCGCGTAACTTTCGATCCCGTGGGAATATCGGGATGAAAAATAGATGTTGGCCGATTCTCAGACCTACTCGATATGCGCACAAAATTTCATGAGAATCGGTCCAGCCGTTTCGAAGGAGTTCAATCACGCATACCGTGACACGAGAATTTTATATATTAGACTAATGAAACCAAAACTAATTAATTGATTAGTTTTGGTTTGTCATTTTTCATTGTCATTAATAACACTAATTAATGATTTCTTGCAGTAAGCCGACGATATACTGTATCCATGTACATATAATATGTTATGACATTCCCTTCATAAATCTTTCCAGCTTATAAAAATGTCTCATCGTGGTTACTTGGAAGTCCTTTAACCGCCTTACATCAAGGGCTTGTACTAAATTGACCTGTCAAACGCAGAATATTCTTTTTGCGTCTGACAGTCCTTAGGAAATACCGATATTAAAATCTCGCTAACTATTATGAAAATGCTTCTTATGTAATCTAATTGTTATAGGTACGCCTAAAGTTTAAATTAGGTGGGTAATATTTGCCGAGTGTGTATGTATGTAGATTTAGTTTTTATTTTAGTAATGAGGGCAAACGAGCAGAAGGAGGCTTTGGATAACTACAGACACCCATAAACATCTGCGTAGAGATTATACAGCTACCTTCCTTTATCCTTCCCCCTCGATGTGCTAAAAACCCATACAACACACCGATGTCATTGTTTGCTACAATTAGTAGTAGTAGTAGATGGAATGTATTGTTACTTTTTTATGGAAATTCACGTTATACTTGTATTAAATAACATAATTTTCATACTATTTCCACTTTTCATTAATTTAAATTACATTTAATTAACAAAGAGTGGAAATTGTATAAAAATGTATATTATTTAATACAAGTTTGCTATAAAAGCTAGAATAATTTACTGGCATATAGCGTATGTTTAATTTAGAATATAAATTATTTACGATTGTCAACCCTACTCCAGCAAGGTAAGAAGCTTACTGTCCTAAGGGAGCCTCCCTGTTCCCGGTCTTATTTTAATTAAATTGTGTGTGTGCTTAATCCAAGCAGGAATTATACAACATGCAAAATTATTATGTGTATTAGATTTTGCAGATTGAAGGAATCTAAGGTAGATTAGGATGTGATTGAGATCTACGAATTTGAAAACAAAATACTAGCCCTAGAATAACTAAGTATTTAAATTTTAAATAATAATTTCTGACCAAAAGCAATAACGTTGTTCTCATATTCCGATGGAACGGCAGTCCGACACGACCGGTGAGAAATCGGAGTACCGACGACTTAACGTGCTCTCCGAGGCACGGGGGTGTATCACCGCCAACTTCCTGACTCCGGACTGTCATTAGAAACTGAAAAATCCTAACTTGTTTTGGTCCGATCCGGGATTCGAACCCGGGACCTCACGTCTGTGGTTGAACACGCTTACCACTAGACCACGAGGCAGTCAAACAAAAAGTAATAGTACTACAATGTAATGCATGTTTGGTAATATATTATGGACATCTTACTGCTGCTTATGAATGATTGAATAAATGTGGTAGGATGTGCCGGGGAAGAACAAGACTGACATGATCAATCGGCTATTGTCCGAATTCGACTTACGAAGAGGTAGTGCCACACTGCATGCTTGCATGCAGCCGAATTGGGCCGGCACGACCGGGGAGGTACCTCTCGCTTACACAAGACCGGCGTAAAGTGACAGCTGTGCTGTCGCGTTTC
>LUGF01051881.1:12391-27452 GCA_001625245.1 Calycopis cecrops | reverse complement strand
TTTACAAAATTTGTTACTTAAACTACAATTTTTACACTCATCTGGAAAATCAATAGTACTTAACATTTTATGGCATTTTTTTGTAATACATATCGATCTGATGCCTGCCCCGTTCCCCCCATATAACTTTATTTACTGCATAAGGTAAACTTGTATAAAATTTTGGCCTAACCAGACTAAGTTTACACTTAAGAAACAAGGGAAAGTGATCAGACCATTTTATATCATATTGCACGCTAACATCAACGACAGTGGCTAACGCCGACTTCGTTACAACACAGTGGTCCAACCACCGCCTGCATCCGTGGGCCTCACTAATAAACGTTTAAGTGTCCGAATTTACACCTAGTGTCTGTATATCAACGCACGACCAGTCTTGCTCCGTACAAAATTTTATAAGTTCAGTGTAAAAAAATTCACACGGGTGTGCGTTGAAATCACCCAAAACGTACACTGCCTCTGCGTACATAATATATGCGATTAAGTAACGCAATTCGTACACGCTTGTATGATCGCCAATTTTTACGATATTTTATAGCACAGGGGTTGAAACGAGCCATCCGAGCCAATTCGCGACTACGCGCCCTTTTACATCTGTACGGTTAACGACTGTCAAATGTGTTGCCCTCCTTTACCGATGGATCCCTAGTGACCACTCACCACCTAAACTCGACAGTATAGCTATCAATTTTTAAACGACATCATTTAGGCGCGAGGTAACATGCTCGTGCTGACCCAATTTGACTGCAATACGGCAATAGCACTCTACTTGAAACCCGTTTTAGCTTGGCTTCCCAGCTTTCTTGTTATTTTATAGTCCACATAAACGGCTTCCTTAATCTTATCTTATCTTAAATTCCGTTCATATGTGTAACAGGTAACATACAAGCTCGCCATAAATAATGATTATTTTTATAAATGCTATAGCTGAATTGCATCTGAATTTTGGTAAGCGGTAGTGCCACACTGCATGCTTGCATGCAGTCGAATTGGGCCGGCACGACCGGGGAGGTACCTCTCGCTAACACAAGACTGGCGTAAAGTGACACGAAGAGCTGTGCTGTCGCGTTTCGTGCGGTGTGTAAGTAGCCGGTGGCCCATGGAAGTGGGAGAAGAAAGGAGGGCAGCGCATCTGTATAGCCTCTATGCGGATGTTTGTGGGCGTCGGTAGTCATGGAAATGGCTCCGGCTGCTCGTTTGCCCTCCTATATCATAAATAAAAAAAAATAAAAAATGAATCAGGTCAATACGAGCAGAATGCAATGATGTCTTCTGTCATACTGTATGTGATATTTCTGGTAGCGTATAAAGGCCATGAATTTTTAGGAAGGCATTAGTAGCCACTATACCCAAAGACTACTAAAACTACCTACTCAAAAGACTTGAACCATGCGAATCGATTTCCACCTATATAGATATCTTCTAAAACTGATTGGTTCTCGAGTATTTGTCAATTCGGTTGCATTAAAACCTGCGTGGTTAAAATCGATTCTCTCAATTAAAATTTCCAAATTTAGAAAGCTCCAGGGACCCGTAACGAGTAATCCCTGGCAACTGATGGCGAACACAACAGTCGTCAAGCAATTAAGGTCTCCCATTATACTTAAACGGATTATTTTTGGAGTCCCCCGATTTGTTGACTCTAATTCTGTATACCTGAGAAACATATTTGAGCAAATATCTCGTAATAAAATTATAAATAGAAATAGAAAATGGTTTAAATTTTTAGCTTTTTTTTGGGATTTTGTTTTTTTTGTTTTTATTTATGTTTTGGATATAGTGGCCTGGAAGATTGAACAGTTGACTATCAACAAAATAGAAAACAATGCATTGCACTGATTTAATCAAAAAGAATTTAGCTTATAAAGGCCATTACCTATATGCAGCAAATATTGCATTGTGTTGAGTACAATGCAACTTGCCCTACACTTGCAGTCGAACGATTAGTCACTTTGATTACTTATGCTCTGCCACAATTCCTGATGAGTGGAATTCGATAGGTATATGGCACTCCCGGATGAAGCGAATACCCACTAAAATGTCGCGGGTGTCTTCTTCCACTTATCATCTGCCTCTGACTGGGAGTCCGATAGGACGGGACTCATCCAAAAGTCGGCATCATTCAGTCGGTGGTTCCAGTTAGGGAAGTTGCATACTTTCTCCAAGAAATATTCTATAATTAAATGGAAACCAAACACAATAGGCAACAATTCAACGCTACATATTGACACAGCACGACCTAGATCCCTCGCAAACTCACTAAATATTACAATTGACTACGTCAACGCATTAACTCAATTCCACAAGTCCCCAGGCTTCAATCATTCTATTTCCGTATTCACGCCGCGACAGAGCGGTTACAGTGTAAAGCAGTTACATTCTCGCGCATTGTACGCAATATGTTATGTGAAATATGTCCCGAGAGTTATTGTTTCTACGTTTAGGAAAAACAAACCTTTGCCTCTTGTTTTCGAATATTTTCCCGCTCGCATCAGTTGCGGGGTATTGTTTCTCAAACACGCTGGAGACATGCATATTTAGATGTAGTTTGGTACTACTCGGACGCGGTAAGTTGGGATCTGGCAAAACTGCCATTCCCCTTTCTGTACCACCGCACCACCGGGAAGTGCGGGGTTAGTGAGCATTGTTCGCATTCTTGCCAGGTTCCAACTTACTTCCGAGTAGTATCTATGAATGTTTCTGTTCCCTTCTAGTTTGTACAGCCTGATGGATTATAGCGTATAAGTGGAACTGTTATATTCCTCTTGATAACGCTTTTACTAGGGTTCATTAAAATAAACAGTCAGGGTTTAGTATTTTATTTAAATGTAAGGTTTATATCTGTTGATCATCTCATTTTAGAGACAGGATAACTAGTGTTGTATAAATATATATTGCATCACGTCCTGATGAAATATCAGTGAGATCATTTCCAGTTCCACAAGTAATGATATATCATGTATAAACTTAAAGTTGTCTTCGCTAATAGTTATCATGCCATATATAGATGATATCCTTAGATGCTCCGTACTTCTAAAGTACATATTATATACTTGTAAATGATAGCATTCCTTGATATTATATCCTATTAATTCTACTAATCTATCCTACTAATGTAAATGCGAAAGTTTGTATGTTTGTTTGTTTGTTACTCGTATAAACGAAAATTAGTGGTTATTTAGCAACTAAAGTTCATTTATACCCGCACGATATTGGTTATGAATTGCTCTCCTTTATGCCATCCATCAATGGTCCTCCGGCTAACACAAACTGTGTGAGATAAACCTCGAACGGCACGATTCGCCTAAACCCGCAAAAAACCTCTTTCGGAAAAAACTCAGAAACAAATTTGTCCATTAAACCTAAGTCTCAAATGTGTTTTAGAAAATCAGAATGAGATCCGGCTCGTCCTGTTTTGTTGACCTTAAACTTGTTTTGTATTGAAGTTTTTACGTTGCAACTAATATTGCTATAGAAATACGTTTCGTTATCATCAGCCCGCTTATTGCTGCTACATATTATTTGCATTATGTTGGTAAAACTATTACCTAGGTCAAGCTAACTTTTATTCCATCTACCATTTGACCCTGACCAGGTCAGGCCACCCCATAATCTCCCACTCGGAGGCCGTCTAACACTGCTTCCATAGTCACTTGGACAAAAATTGCCTTTGCTTAAAAGCTCTCCGAGGCACAGGAAGCCTTCAACGTTCTGACTATGGACTGTCTCTACAAATTGAAAAATCCTAATAACACTTACCGCTAAACCACGAGGCTAGAAATAATAACAATTGAAATTCTAGTTGTTAAATATACTAGAGTTTGTGCACCGAATCAAAAGTTTCCCAACTTGTGGACCCAAACTAAAACTCCATAACGAACAATACAAAACGTTTTAACACGGTCGAACCGAGGCCGAGGGTCGAGAATGAACTTAATTATTACTTCAAGAATTATATAAAATAATTAATTGATTAATTAATTAAACCCATGCGAATGGTCGGGAATAAACTAATACTTCACTTACAAAACAATGAAATGATTAATTAATTAGTACTGCGGATTACTGATTACAATTGTATAACAAAATCTTATAAGTACTGCATGAGAATACTTACAAGATTAATGTACATAATAATGTTCAATGTAATAAACATCATCTTCATCACAAGTAAAATGGCTCTCGCTGCTCGTTTGCCTTTGGGGAGCCATTTTCATGTCTGCTGACGCTAATAGACATCTACATAGTTATACAGCCTTTGCCCTCCTTCCTCCCCTATGGCCCACCGGATACTTACTCGCCCAAAACGCGACAACTTAGTTATCAAGCCGGTATCGTTTAAGCGAGAGATCTCTACGGTGGTGTCCCCAACACAGTTGCAAATCAGTAGCACTACCTCTGACTAAACCACACATGTAACATACAACAATAACCACAGTATAATTTAATTGTACAATTAATTAGCTAACGTGTAAACAGCAATAAATCAGTTGTAATTGCACACAACAAACACGGCCGGGGTATTGCACAACCGCGCTGATGCAACCAATTTGTTTTGTTTTTACCTAACACGGCGCTGTGCTCCACCATCAATCACGTCCGAAATAGTGGTATAATATATGTGACGTAAGTAGCCTATTTACGAATTTTGCTACGCTCGCATTGCACTGTCTATACTCTTCGTTATGGAATCTTCTACGTAGATGGGAGCCGAAATTAACGTGGATTTTTTTTTTTCAAATACCAACCTACCACCTACTAACTAACCTAACTACCTACCTAAATAGGAAGCTACCAATCGCTTACATGGTACAGCTTTAGTCACTATGCTGTTATGTTGAGTGAGATTTGAGTCTAGAAGCTGTCATAACAGCCAGCAACAAGTTTCCATACCCAAGTTCCTTCCAGTAGATATCTCGAACAATGCTTCAGAGAGAGGAATCGTAGAGTTTCGTCAACTGCGGGTTTCAAGAACACTTATCCACTCCTGTGTGTTATTTCTCTCCCTATTCGGCTGCCATGCAGCAACGTCGTCTTAATCCTCAAAGGAATCAGTTTTTTACACATTAGACTGTATAGTTTATAACTTTACTAGCTGCGGCCCCGCGGTTTCACCTGCGTACATTTCGATCCCGTGGAAAATGGAAAATCTTCCCATCAACATTTTTTGGGATAAAAAGATTCCAAGTTACTCTCTATGTGTGTGCCAAATTTCATGAAAATCGGTTCAGTAGTTTTTGCGTGAAGGAGTAACAAACAAACAAACAAACAAACATGCAACCTTTCGCCTTTATAATATTAGTAGGATAACATGTGTGTTTGTCCCCCAAACCAGCAATCGAAGCCATTCGTTTTCCTCATTATGCACACATCTCAATTGCATAATTGAATTTGCACGCACACATCCACTCGCAGAGCCTTCGGCCCGCGGCCATTAGATCATTTTAATAAATCCCTTGCGTTGTGTAATTGAAACGTCGGCAGATGCGCAGATTGTGTTGCAATATGCTTCCGGCTGCTGCGGGCGGAGTTGCGGCATCGAGTATGTAACCTCCATCCTTTTGTTACACGTTTCAGTCTTATAAGTTACAGCTTGCATCGTGGTCTACTGATACAGTAAGAGGTAGTGCCACGCTGCATACATGCATGTAGCCGAATTGGGCACCACAGGGAAGGTACCTCTCGCTCACACAAAACCGGCTTAAAGTGATAGTTGTGATTTCTCGTTTCGCGCGGTGGGCGACGCATCCGTATAACCTGTATGTCTATGGGCGTCGGTGGTCATGAAAAATAAACGAACGCTCGTTTGCCCCATTATACTATAAACACGCATGTTCAATGGCAGTCGTGAGGTCCCGGGTTCGAATACCTGGACGTACCAAAGTGCGATTTTTAAATTTTTAATAACAGTGCCTCACAGACCCGCCTCTCGGTCCTGCACTCCTGCGCCTTTTTGTGTAATCACAGTGCGATCGGAAAAGGCAAATGGGGTAACAGAGAGAGTACACTTGTGACCGCGCATATACTTGTGCACTATATTATGTCCTACTCAGCCACACATACGATGAGTATGATCATCAGATGGAAAATGTCCACTGCTGGACATAGACCTCCCCCATAGAGCGCCAAAGACATTCGCATAAAGGCTATATAATAAAAAAAAGCGTTGCCCTTCTTACCCCTCCCTCCTCCATGGACCTCTCTGGAAAGAACAGCGTGTCAGCCCGATTTGGAATGAAGGGCACACTGAACAGAATACTAAATTGCTAATTAATACTAATCTACTGATATTAAATTCGCATACCGAGCTCGCTTTGCGTAACAATTAACCCGTAACAAAGTCAGACTGCGTATCATATTAATGTTCTAATAATAGTTGTATTAACACCAGGTATTCAATACGCAGCCCAGCAGCAGTATCTGTTGATCGCCCGTCGCTACTTGTATCTAATTTAGGCGTTTGTGTGTTGTATATTATCTGCCTGATTTACTGTGGATTTTAGATTATAACTAGCTGCGCCCCACGGTTTTAGTTTCGTAAATTTCGATCCCGTGGAAAATAGAAAATCATCCAAGGCGTCCCATAGGAATATTTTTTCGGGATAAAAATATCGTATGTGTTAATCTAAGTTACCCCCTATGTGTGCGCCAAATTTCATGAAAATCGGTTCTGCAGTTTTTGCGTGAAGGAATAACAAACAAACGTACAAACTCGCATTTATATTTTATAATATTAGTAGGATTATGTCGGAGAGAGACCATTTTATGAGGGCTATGGTGTACGAGTACATAGGGTTGTATGATAGAACTTGTAGTGTTGCATTGCAACGCCATTGGGTCCGTACGAGAGGAACCTCTCGCTTATGACGTCATCCGAAGTGATAGGTTTTAGTCGCATTTAGTGTAGTGCAAATTTCTTTACCTCAATAATATAATTTGTATATCCATATACAAAAACCTCGTGTCACATTACTCGGCTCGACAAATTTTTATAAAATTATTTGTCTGTCTGTAAATTATCTGTCAGTAGGCCGGAGAACAGGTAAAGCATATCAATCCGAAATCATCAGCTATATATTAAAATAAATGATATTAACAGAACAATTTCAACATTTCAAATTGTTTGAAAACCACTTGAGTTTCCAAACAACAGATAAAAGCAAAGAGGCAGTCCTCGTTTTCTCCGCGAATACTTTCCTACAGATCCAGTGAACCTCGCCGCTCGGATATTCCTTTATTTTCTCCGATCCGAGGCTTATTATAATAAAGCCCGCTTTTTCAATATCCCCGGCGTCCTTTGAATATAAAATGGCCGTCTGAAGGTTGTGCTCACCCGTGATCAATATTGTCTGGGGTTTTTTTAGTTTTACAAATATTTGATTAAAATTAGTTTTAGGGTTCTGGCGAAGTTATAAATCTGTAATGTATTTTAGTGTTTGTCGTGTTTTGTTACTTGTGAATGTTTTTTTTGTAATATTTTTTTTTTAATGATATAAGAGGGCAAACGAGCAGCCGGAGCCATTTTCATGACTACCGACGCCCACAAACATCCGCATAGAGGCTATACAGATGCGCTGCCCTCCTTTCTCCTCCCACCTCCATGGACCACCTGAATATGGACTTTGTCTGAAATAAAGAGTATTATTATTATTATTATAAAACTTATATTTTTTTTCCAAATATTGGTACGAGGAAAGCTACAATGCACTATGCATTGCAGCTTGATAGGGCCGACACGATCCGGTCTTGCTCATGATAAGTGCAGCCGTAAAGTGTGTATAGTATGTTGCTGTAAATGTGTTTCCGGTGAACCGGAAGTGCGGAGGTGCATAGCGATTGTGCGGATGTGTAGGCGTCGATACTCTTCAAAAGTCTATGACTATGGTTACCCCTAAATATGATCATACTTTTTAGAGTTCGGATGATCCTATTAAGCTTTGTAAGGTCATATGTGAATTATTTTTTATTTCATTGGAAGCTAGGGAGTAGATAGATCACCCATGTGTAAGACATGAAGTAGTAGTAGTAGTAAGTATATCTGAGAATGCATCAAACGATATCTCCGTAAAGCCTAGTGCCTACACACACGCTACATTTAGCATCGGCGATCGGCTAGTTTGCGATGCATCACGATTTAGCGGCTCTACATTCACTCGCGGCATCGGAACGTAACATTCGCAGTCGCTTTGCGACTAAATCTAATGCGCTCGGAAGCGTCTGGTCGCCGCATTCAGCTTCTAAAAAGCGACTAAGTACATCGCCGATTGCCTCTGCTAAAAGTAGATTGTGTGTGACTCTACTCAGGTCAATTATCAGCGATGTAAGCGCCGTAAAGTGTTACGCTTACTGCTTCACACGTCATATTTTACCTTTATCGAAAATACATCGTTACCTACGCCACAGCTATTCCTGGCGGCTTGCGTGTTACCCTGACTTTGTTTGCGATGAGCCATTTAGTGCGCGGCTAACACTTAACATCAGATTAGCTGTAAGCTCCTCAAACAGCCCGCGTTGACAAATATTTGGCGACATTCTTATCGACCTATTTGGACGTAGCTTGTTGTCGCGGCTTCGTTTACTTAATGTAATATTTTTTATAGTACAGCGAATATTTTTTTTATAGTATAGGGGGGCAAACGAGCAGTCGGAGCATTGAGGCTATACGGGTCCGATGTCCTTCTTTCTCCTCCCATCTCCATGGACCACCGGCCACTTACACACCGCACGAAACGCGACAGCACAGCTGTCACTTTACGCCCGTCTAAGTGAGAGGTACCTCCCCGGTCGTGCCGGCCCAATCGGCTGTATGCAAGCATGCAGTGTGGCACTACCTCTTACTAAAATATGCGTAGACTTATGACTACCGACGCTCATAAACATCCGCATAGATGTTGTACATCATCGTCACCACCCCACCATGCCTTGCAGCAGTACCACATGAACAGGTCTCCGGTCTGGATGGCGGCCTCTTAATAAAATCTATACGATGCCAAAGCTGAAATGCTTGTATGGTTGAAAGAGGTAATCCCAGGAACTACTACGGTTTGAAAAAACATTTGTGTTAAATAGGCAATAGGCGATACTGCCGTAGATCGTAGTATGCGCATCATGCGGGTGAAACCAGAAGGCGCTGCTAGTACTTCCGGCTAACGATGCGGGCGACTTTGGTTGAGTGAGTGACTGCTCATTTTCCCTTTATAGTGTACTAGCTGCGCCCCGCGGTTTCACCCGCGTCAATTGCGATCCCGTGGAAAATAGAAAATCATCCCATGGCATCCTATAGGAACATTTTTTCACGACAGAAACTAACCTATGTGTTAATCCAAGTTACCCTCTATGTGCCAAATTTCATGAAAATCGGTTCCTTAGTTTTTGCTTGAAGGAGTAACAAAAAAACAAACATACAAACTTTTGCATTTATAATATTAGTAGGATAAAACCCCTCTCCACCAGTACGCTACTCAGCTGCTATTACTAAACACACTTATGTACCCACTATGACGTAATGCACTAAATACACCGTCTCAGTATTTTATAAGTGAGCGTAATACCCGACCTTGAAACGCCGCCGATCGATACTTAACGACGGCTTGTAACTGTAGGGAAATACGTAAGACGTTACATAGCAGACCAATTGGACCGGCTATACTGTCGCGCTTAGTGCGGCTTGTTTAGGTATTACTTAGGATTCATCATCAGCCTATTGCAGGTCCCTATTTTTTTTTTATGATATAGGAGGGCAAACGAGAAGCCGGAGCCATTTTCATGACTGCCGACGCCCACAAACATCCGCATAGAGGCTTTACAGATGCGCTGCCTTCCTTTCTCCTCCCACCTCCATGGGCCACCGGCTACTTACACAGCGCACGAAACGCGACAGCACAGCTGTCACTTTACGCCAGTCTCGTGTAAGCGAGAGGTACCTCCCCGGTCGTGCCGGCCCAATCCGACTGCATGCAAGCATGCAGTGTGGCACTACCTCTTACCAAAACTACTACTATTGGACATAGAATTCCCATAGAACCGCTGGCCTCGATCTTGGGTAGTCCTATCGCCCTTGCCAATTTCTCACACCCGCATTAAATGTCTATTCGCCTCCATGAATAACGTAGACGTAACCCCATGCTTGTTTCGCGTGGTATCAAGAGTAGCATGGAGGTTTACAACGTGGATGCTGCTTGTGCTGATTCCGTTCATCTCGGAACTGCTTCATCATTCGTCAGCAGACTGATTGTACTGGTAGTAAAAAGCTGACTGTATTCCATGCCGGATCTAAAAAGGGACTCAGGGGTACTGAAACCCCGGACCCCACGAGGGGAACCCCCTTAGGGGCCCCATCAGTTTTTTTTTTTGTGATTATGAAAGGGGCCCAAGCCCCGCCAGAGCTTAATCCGGCGCTGCTGTAAGGTCACCATTTCCCGACGCCAAAAACTGCAGCTAAAGCAAATACATACTATGACATCGGGGGCGTTGATGTTATATTAAATCACTGCCTAATCTAGCAATATGCCATCTGGCTGAATAAATATAAACACACTATAAATTATGATTATTTATTTTATCCCAGTGACTAATACATATTCTAGCTATATTATAACTAGCTAAGACATATTCTCCATTCACAAGTATTCCCTCTTATATTCGGAGAGATCCTCCCCCAAGATCTCGTGTCGGAATAATACATTTTTTTCCCTGTCAAAGCGACAAATCTCCGAATTTGTTCTTTTTTTTCCTTTTGAAAGTTTAAACTGATATGTTTTTTATTAAAAATATACAATTTGTAGAGGTTTCATTCATTCTGATCAAGGAGTTTGTACTCCTATGCTACAATATCTACAGCCCAGGTAAAGTTGTTGGTTATCTAGATGTACCGACATTGACTGGCCAAAATGGTATGTTCGCGCCGTGGGTACTGTATTGTCAATGACGTAACTTAAAGAATGTTCTAGATCAAGGCCCTTTCGTGCCAGTCTAAGTAAACAGTTACGACTTTATAAATAGTAACCTTAATTATAACAGTACTATCTGTGATACAAAAGGCAAGATCGCCCTTTTTGCTCACACAGGGAGACATGTGAGATGCCGTTGGGTGTTCTTGGGCTATGCCGAAACCCCTGTCGTTTCCAAAGTGGCATTAAAATGGCCCATGGAGGTGGGCGGAGAAAGGAGGGCAGCGCATCTGTATAGCCTCTATGCGGATGTCTATGGGCGTCGGTGGTCTTGAAAATAAAAAAAATAAAACTATAAAACAGTATGTTTCTTACGTAGGTACATTCAAGCCAACTTTATTTATTATTAGTTCCTTTTTTCCAGATTAGTTGTAGACCTAGAAAGAACATCAACAACACATCTTTGTCCTAGTACCCTACCGGGGTACCCTACAGAGTGCGTCATAATGTCACATATCACTAGTCTTTAGCCCTGCTTCGTCCACTTGCCGTCCTGCGTACAGAGCCCGCTCAATCGGATCTGAAAAAGAATCTCATCAATTAAGTAATCTTAATCAGGTTTCCTGAAAAAATAAAGATACAAAAACAATAGGTAAGTATATGAAATAAACAGATAAAAATAGAACTATATTTATAATATATGTTTTAAAACCTAATTCCATCTAATGATTTGGCGACGGCATTCAAATTTACATTATATAGCGGCAAATTGTATTCGCAGAGTATTTTCAGACATATTCCCTTTGCCACATAAATATATACAAATGTGTATAAATAGATCTCGTGTATGTTTTGATTTCGCTCCAGTGGGCTCGAGACGTGAAGAATGTTACAGAATTCTAAAGGTCTCATATTTCACTTCACAGGACTTGAAATTTTGCTATTCGAAGAAATTTCAGTTATTTCAACTAAATCATCGACATGTACATAATTCCCCCACCAAGACCTACCGAATCAGTAAACTTACGAAACTCCACAGAATAGCCGGCTATAATCGTTGCTATTTGAATTCAGAAGGCTTCCTTTTACCAAAAAAGTGTAGGTTTTTCATTACACAACTTCAATTATAAGTCCCTCAGCACGACTTAATAATCCTCACTCATACTTTTATAAGTCTATTTCATTAATGCATAATCAACTTTGCTAAAATGAAGAACTTTGTAGAAGTCTCAAGGTACAAGTTGGAAGCGAGCGACGTGTCGCCGCGACACGTCGCCCGCTACACGTCGCTGCGGTTTCTATGTAAAGGTACAAGTTGGAAGCGGGCGACGTGTCGCCGCTTCATGTCATCGCGACACGTCGCCGCTACACGTCGCTGCGGTTTCTATGTATTTCTATGAAATTACCTCATGACCGCAGCGACGTGTAGCGGCGACGTGTCGCGACGACATGAAGCGGCGACACGTCGCCCGCTTCCAACTCGTACCTTCATTCTCAGCAAACGCACGTACACACAATTTATTATACAGTGCTTAGCGTCCATAACACGTACTGGCTTCGTTGTAACTGCGTTACGCAGGCTGTAGATGTGTCAGCTTCGTCAAGCGGCTGGAGTTTACTCCAAAAGAATGAACGTGTTACTGATATGAAGAGCCAGAGTCGTAAGTACGGTGAAGTCTTTTAAGCTGCGTATTCACTATGCGCTCTAAGAGAGCGAACATTGGCGCGCGCTCCAAGAGCGCGAAATAGATACCATTTTGGAACGCGCGCCATTTTGTTCGTTGGAGCGCCCGAACGCGGAGCGGTCCGTTCCGTCGGGTGTCGGTTTTTTACCGCGCATCAATCGTGGCGCGCGCGTCAATTGAGACGGATGTTTTGTATTTTTTTGTGTTTGTTTCGCTCCCATTATGGATAATCAAAGGTGCCGTAAATTAACGAACCGAACACTGGAACAGTTGCCACGCGCGCCAGGAGCGCATAGTGGATACGTACGTAGCTTAACGCTGGTGCTACGTCCGGTCGGTTATTTTACTTCCCCTATCGTATCATACCGCGCGCATTAAGGAGCTCATCCCAATACCTAGTCTAGATATATAAAAACATCTCTCAATCATCATACCAATGCTACAAAGCTAAAGATGCGCTAATTTCTGGCATTACTGGTCCGAATTGAAAAAATATTTCAGTTTTAGATAGCACTTTTTTCAAGGAAGGTTGTAAGTTAAAAGTTATTATATACCATCAAATTACTACGAAAAAGAGAGGACGTGTTTTGCAGGTGGAAACGTATGGCGTTGCTAGTCAAATATATTATATTACTCGTACGATTATTCTCGCGATATCGTCTACATATATCTTTTGCGGATGACTCCATCGCGGATCTTATCTGCTTTATTATTAATTATAGTACACACACTCAGGAGATCTAAAATCATGATGTAATGCCTGTAGAGTTCTAGACTATATAGTTATCTTTTACAGTAACATTTTTCATAGTATTAGAGGGAAAACGAGTAAAGGAGGGCACAACAATTATGCCAACATCCGCATAATTGTCATGCCCTCCTCCCGCCCGATGAAGAACTAGAAACATACATTACGACGCGACGGCATCACATTAGCGAGAGGTACCTCCTAGGTCGTGCTGGTTTAATACGGCAGCTATACGAGTATAGCATGGCCCGCCTTTTATATCTACGTATGTTCTTTACCATCTCGGTTACTCGATGTAAACGTATTCTCTGTGTTATCTTAAATCAGTGTTATTTATTTAAACCATTTTAGATGATTCTTTTGTTTCTGTACTCCACAAGTAGTGCCATGAGAAAATATCCAAACACTATAACTTCTGTGTACGTATTGTTTATTTTGATGTTGTGTGAATTATATATTGAACATTTTTTATTATTTTATGACGGGGAAAACGAGCAGTTGAAGCTATTTTCATGACTACCGAGACCCACAGACATCCGCACAGAGGCTGTATTATGCGTTGTTCTCCATCCTCCCCTCTCCTACATGGGCCACCAGCTACTGACACACCGCACGAAACGCGACTGCACAGCTGTCGCTTTACGCCGGTGTCATGTAAGCGAGAGGTACCTCCCAGGTCGTGCTGGCCCAATTCGACTCGCATCTCTTACTAAACTGCAGACTATTAACTTATAGTAATAGCCATAACAGTTCTTAAACGATCCAAATACGGCAGATACATTAAGTTATCGACAATTAATATTTAAATGAGAACAAATTGAATTAATGATTGAGAAATATAAAATATAAATGGTCGGTGGACGCAGTCCGTCAACTTTCTAATTTATTTAAAAACAACAGGAGGCCAGTGTCCTGTGAAGATGTTTACAAAAGAGAACACAAAACTAAAATGTAAACATGAAACTCTCGGTAATTTCTTATAAAAAATATCCTGTGGAAATGTCGGGATGAAATTTACGTTACCTATTCTCAGATCTATAGAATATACACAGGAAATTTCGTAAACATCGGACGAATCGAAGAAAAATAATATCTATATATATAAAACTCAAACGTGACATAGCCATCTATCAACGCACAGCCCAAACCACTGCAACTGGACGGATCAAGCTGAAACTTGGCATCCAGGTAGATGTTACGACGTAGGCATCCGCTAAGAAAGGATTTTTAGAAATTCAACCCCTAAGGGGGTGAAATAGGGTGTTGAAGTTTATATGGATTTCACTGTTGAAACCGCGGGGCACAGCTAGTTATAGATAAATTTAAAATACTAGTAGTGCACAGTGGTTTCACTCGCATCATTTGATTGATAAACTTTTCCCCCTATTAAGTGCAACACCTACCTCGTAAACCCTGTACCGAATTTCTAGTTTCTAGGTGCAGTAGTTTCGGTTATGCCTTAGATATACATATAAGTCAGTCCGGTTTGTCTTCTAATACAATATAGATTATTTATATGCCCAATGCCACTAGACATCTATTTGATTAATTAGATAATAATTATTTTGTGATAGAAATAAAATAAAAACAAAGTGGATAAGTAAAATAAGAAAATAAAAATATTTGTTAATGAAAACAAATTTCATTGATCGCACACTTTATGGATGACCTTGCGTCGTCGCCTTGAGAGAATTAAAAGGTGTTCTTCTGAAACAATGGCTCGTCGCTATGATATAATT
>LUGF01051877.1:283029-293285 GCA_001625245.1 Calycopis cecrops | reverse complement strand
CCTACTGGTTCAAATTGAATGAAATTTGGAATATAAACTGTATTTACAACGTCTGCTTAGATACTTAAATTTTAAGCTTCCTGTTTAATCCACTACGAAGTTATAGGGGATCAAAATTGGCCTGAGTTGCTTCGAGAAAAGGATGGTACGGCCGTGCCACTTTTTTGCTCGACTTGACGGGGGCACTGCCGTGCCCCCAGATTGTGTTACGAAATATTGATATTCGAAATATTTACATAAAGCCCAAAGATAAAATCCGATGATTCTGCATTGGCCTGTGATTTTCATTGATTCAACACAGAATTGAATTCGCCGAAGTCGACAATATTGTACAATAACGGCTTATTTTGCAATTTTCTTTATCAATATTTCAATTTAATATTTTTACTCGGCTTTATTTATGAACATAACTAGCTTTTACCCACTGTTTCGCTCACACCCATATTTTATTATTAATATTATAAGGACTAGGATTTTTTTCTAATAACTCTAAGAATGTGTACAAAGTTTCATATTGATCGGCTGAGTTGGTTTAGCGTGAAATGGTAACAAACAAACTTACATTCACATCTATAATATTAGTACGGGTATATAAAGAATGTAATGAGAAGTGAATTAATATTTTTGTGCTTAAAATAAAATAATTTTAAACGAAAATAAAGTCAATTTTCTAATGGCATCGCATAAGGGTCACCCCTCTCAAATTTCTATTTTCTAATCAAATATCATTAAGTTGCCGTCAAACTAAGTAAGAGATATGAATGAACAAGAACTGTGACAGGATACCTAAGTAGGTATGTATTTGGGTAGGTATTTAATCAAAAATACAAAATTAGACAGTTTGAGGTAAAGACGAAAAAACAACAATAACTAAATAAGCAGTTTAGCAACGTATCTTGTAAAGAAAGAAGTTTTTCCATCAGGCAGGTCGACATAAAAATAGGACAGCATTGAAAATACCAAGGATCAAGCAGAATCACAAATATGTAATGTGGATTAATATTGTACAACTCTTATTGGTTGCCATGGATACGTAAACCTATTATGTATCCAACCCATGATAGTTGAATAAGAATTCTAAGCTACAAGCAGCTTATTTCGTACTAGCTGCGCCCCGCGGTTTCAGCCGCATAAGTGTCCATCCCGTGGAAATATAGGTAATATGTATACCTATATGTTGACCCGACCTGTTAATAATATTCATGCAAAGTTTGAAATAAATCAATGCAGTACTTTTTGTGTTTAGCCCGGACATATCTACAGACACACAAAAATTCAACATGGACAAACAAAAATTCTAAAAACTATATTTTTGGCCTCGATATCGATTGTAGATCACGCCCCAAGTATTCTTTAAAAAAATAATCAATGTACAGTTTTGACTTTCTTACGATGTTAAGAAAGTCATCTATAATAATTTAATATGCGTAAAATTCTTAGTAAGTCCCATCTCACCTAATAATAAGTAGCATCTAGTATTAGCTTCGTGAAGTACCAAGTAGGTAATAGCTTCGTAGCGAATATTTATGAAAAGCCCGTAATTAAATGTTAATGTTGCTTGTAATGTGTTTTATGAAAAATAACGTGACCCAAATAAATATATTTGCTTCTAATTGTAATAAATTTATTACACGTCCTTTTATTAACGTTAAGTGAACTACCAGTGGCGTAACCATACTCGAGGCCTGTGGCAAATTCATCGGATGGGCCCCAATTTTGCACATTTTGAAGCTTTTTTTAGTTGGGATTCTTCGCGGACCGGGGGCCTATTCCGGCTAGAAGCCCGTAGTATCTTGCCGACTTGCCACCCTGTAGTTATGTCACTGTGAACTACCTTGTTGGTAAATCATCGGGGACTGGGTATATCTCTTTCGCGTGAAATAGGTACTTCACAACTTTTGTATTATCTGACGACCGGGCTGGCGCAGTGGTACGGGGCTCAGATAAGCGGAGCATGTTGCGCCAGGGGTCGCGGGTTCGATTCCCTCCTAGGACATGGATGTATTTCTATAATAAAAATCTTACTCTCTTATCTTCTTAATCTTTTATCTGTGTCGTCGAGGAGTGAGATCCGCAGAGACAGCGTGCAGCAGCCATCTGTGGACACGACTCAGCACCCTCGAGGTGGACACAAAAAGCAGGGACATATATCTGGCTGAAGGTCTCAGGACAAGTTTTACGGACTTGAGGGGCTATGGAGGAAAGATAGACAGTGATATCCGAGAAAGAGAGCGACATGGAAGAGTAGACCATGTTGAATATGCTCCGTTCGTTGCCGACTGGTGAGATTACGTAAGAGATGTTATGAACTAGATTGAACTATAAAAGCTCTGCATTTGCTTCCTAATAAAGACCCGACAATGGTTGCGGTCCGCGCTATTGTGCGGTCTCAACGTTGGGGATTATAATAGGGAAAGGTGACCCCGTTGACAACAGATTCGCGGGTCGACTCGCGTCCAATCACGAAACCTTGTTTTTGAGAAAGAAATTTGTACCTTAATTTCTTAAAAAGTATCTGTGGAGTTTTTCACACCGTGTTAGCCTAAACCCGTGCTCAGTACCGTAAGGACTTACAGCTTACGGATACTAGACATCGGTCTATATATTTAATCCTATTAATATTATAATTGCGAAAGTTTGTATGTTTGTTTGTTTGTTAATATGTTTGTTTGTTTGTTACTCCTTCACTCGAAAACTGCTGAACCGATTTTCATGAAATTTGGCACACACATAGAGGGTAACTTGGATTAATAACACACAGCGTAGTTTTTATCCCGAAAAAATGTTCCTATGGGATTATTCCATGGGATGATTTTCTACTTTCAACGGGATCTAAATTTACGCAGGTACAACAGCTTTGCGCAGCTAGTACTTTTATAAATTTAAGATATTTTGACATCATGACCTAGGCGGGACTCGAACAAGCGACCCTCGGCACAACTCGCTCCGCTTACCCGAACTGTAACTATAGGCCAGCCGGTAATCAATTACATAGTATAAACCAAAGTCACCGGTCTTTAACTTTTAAAGTACGTAAAGCATTTAATTGGGTTTGTTTAATAGAGACATAATTTACTTTTAAAATACCTATACTTAGGTTTTTTTATGGTATAGGAGGGCAATCGAGCAGCCGGAGCCATTATCATGACTACCGACGTCCACAAACATCATCGGCTATACAGAAGCGCTGCCCTCCTTTCTCCTCCCACCTCCATGGGCCACGGCCTACTTACACACCGCACGAAACTCAACAGCACAGCTGTCACTTTACGCCGGTCTCGTGTAAGCGAGAGGTACCTCCCCGGTCCTGCCGGTCCAATTCGACTGCATGCAAGCATGGTGGATAACTATATTGCCTATTACATGATAAAAAAAGACATATTACGACGCCTCTACCTTGTGATCTGACTTGAGTATCGCCGCCTAAATTTTGACATTCACTAATAGCGATTTCGCCCATCTTTTACGCGTAAAACAGTTTAATTTTCCGGCCCGCGGCGCTAGGCCTACATTTCAAATTGTAGAAATTCTAATGTTTCGTGACTAAGCGTTTAGTAGAATTTCGTTTACGACATACACACGATACGTGTGAATTAACACATACACGTCGACTTCATCACTCAGCCAGGCAATTACGCACAAGTCCTACGGATATTAAAGTTTATATCCAATGCGGCAACACAATTTAACTTCAAGATCCAGGTGCGGGACCCATTTAATACATACGCTTTGCAGAGGCGACATTATTACATCTGTAAAATAGTTCGTGAAACGTATTAAATACGAGTAGGTAATATAGTATTCTAATATAACTTGTGATATTGCTTTTGAGGCTTTACAGGATAACTATGTGATATTAAGATACATTCATGTTACTCACACCATCAACTGAATAACGTGTTGCAGATATTTATGGATGTCAGTTTCTAGTCACTGAAAGGCACCGATCGTTTCGTTTGGGTCTTTATGCTAAAAAAGACTTCAATTCTGAACGTAGCATTTACTCATTTAGGTTCTAAAAGCGTGGCGTCATGTTTTGTGCTAATACCTAGTATTAACTTCTATTTCCCAATAATTAAGGTACAAATTAATTATATGCACGAATGCGCGTCATCAAGCAACGGCCATCGTCATCACAAGCACTGCTTGTACGATATAAATTTGTACTTTAACAATAGACAAATAGAGATGAATATGCTATGTGAAAAGCTCAACTCAGCCCAAGTGTGAAATGAGCCTAAATGCATCTACATATGGTTAACATTCTCTATACTTAGAACTAGCCAATCTGCATCCACTTCGTTGTGAGTTAACTATTTTTGTGATAAAATTAATAATTAACGTCCAGGCTGGCGCAGTGATACAGGGCTCGGATAAGTGGAGAATGTTGCGCCAGGGGTCGCGGGTTCGAATCCCGCCTAGGTCATGGATGTTTATATATGTATTATATGTATTTCTATAATAAAAATCTTAAATATATTAAATTTCTTAAATTTATAAAACATATTAAATATATTTCCGTTGTCTAGTACCCGTAATACAAGTCCTTACGGTACTTAGCATGGGGCTAGGCTAACGTGGTGTGTAAAAAGTCCACAGATATTTATTTTATTTATTTTATTTTATGAAATGTTACTTCTGAATAGTAAGTATGATCAAAAATCAAAATCAAAATATTTTTATTCAGAATAGAATTTAAAACATTGCTTTTTGAACGTCAAAAAATTTCATCTACCACCGGTTCAACCCTAGCCCTGTCCTGAGAAGAACCGGCGAAAATATGTTTCTGTTAATTAAAGAATTTTCCAAAGATTCCAATAATTAATGTAAGCAACTTTACCTCTTTATAACATAGTACAGATAGAGTTTATATTATGGCCAAGTTAAGTTACAAACATATCGAACCATATTTGTTTTGCAGAACGAAACTAAATGAAAATGACGATGATTAATATTCTCTTGGGAGATGTAGGCCGTGATCTAGAAAGCCGGCTCGACTGATTAATGGAGCTTTTATGAGAAATGGGAAAAAGTGTCACCTGTATAATGTATCTGAATAGTCAGATACGCGGTAGTTTTATGAAAATGATGTATATTTTCATGTGATTTTATTAAAAACTAGTGAGTTGCCAGAGAAACGTGTTTACTTTTTTAAATACAATTTTTAATATAATATAGTAATAATATCTAATATATAAAATTCTCGTGTCACAGTTTTCGTTGCCATACTCCTCCGAAACGCCTTGACCGATTCTCATGAAATTTTGTGAGCATTTTGAGTAGGTCTGAGAATCGGCCAACATCTATTTTTCATTCCGATATTTCCACGGGATCGATAGTTACACGGGTGAAACCGCGGGGCGCAGCTAGTACTTTATATATTCTTTAACTTATCTTTTTTAGGGTTCCGTACCCAAAGGGTAAAAACGGGACTCTATTACTAAGGCTCCGATGTTCGTCCGTCCGTCCGTCCGTCCGTCTGTCACCAGGCTGTATCTCATGAACCATGATAGTTAGACAGTTGAAATTTTCACAGATGGTGTATTTCTGTTGCCGCTATAACAACAAATACTAAAAAATTAAATAATATGAATATTTAAGGGGCAAGGGGGCCCCCATACAATAAACGTGATTTTGTTGCTTCCATACAAAAGTTAAGCTCCCGTTTTCGTAGATACGGAACCGTGTGTCTACAACTAGCTGTGTCCCGCGGTTTCAACCGCGAAATCCATAAAAATTTCAACACCCTATTTCACCCCCTTCGGGGTTGAATTTCTAAAAATCCTTTCTTAGCGGATGCCTACGTCGTAACATCTACCTGGGTGCCAAATGTCAGCTTGATCCGTCCAGTGGTTTGGGCTGTGCGTTGATAGATGGCTATGTCACGTTTGAGTTTTATATATATAGATAGAAGAAGTACCGCGTACTTTTAATCCGCTTGCGTTGTTGCGTTACTCCGTACAGTTGTAAGCGTTCTATTTTAGCGGACAAAAATCCCTCGCCTGCGCAGGCCATTTTTATTCGCTGTTTCTATTCTGCTCCACTACTTGACGTCTGATGAAGATACCGGGCATGCTATCGAAAGCGACATAATATATAATAATGCTGATGATGGATATGAAAAAAACATGACATATTTTGCTGAGGAGCATCGACTAAATGTTGGCAGTTTGACAGGCTCACCGGCTGACTTGTGCCAGTATTATAACAAGTGATGCAGTTCAATAATAGACGAACTAAACACCAGCTAATTGTGAGTGTGCGTGTGTGCGTGTTACTTGAAAAGCCTCCTTTCTTATTGTTCTATCAAACGTCGAAGAGAGTTACTTGCTGACAAGCCTTCATGATGGAATTTTATATTTTAAGTCTGTAATAGACCTTTCAAAAGATTTCACCATATTTCTTATTGTATGAATGCCAGAGGTTGAAAGTCGTGGTGGTAATTCCATAGACTTATTATACATAGACATGCCTGTGAGTGTGAGTGTCCATCGTATAATACGAGAGGCAATATGAGAGACGGACACATTCAATATTTTTGTCTAATCACACGTAGGTACGGAGATAAATATTCATGGAGCGTAGCAATGGTTCTTTTTTTCGATGTACACATTTTTGACTGTCTCCCCTTTTTTTGCCTTTAACCTAGGGGGAATACATTTACGTATGTATTTAGGGGCCTCCAGATCTATAGGACCTATAGACTCTCTCCCCTACTCTATTAATTGGTAGATTTAATTGGTGACGTTCAAAAAGTAATTTCTACAATTCTATTTTGAATAAAAACTTTTTAATTTCATTTCATTCATTTCATTTATTGGTTATTTACTAAAATTCAAACATTAAGGGAATGTAAGGGTATACCGAAATTAAATTTTGAAGTTAATGTACAAAGTGTATCATACCTACACTCTCAAACCTTATACGGTTATGTTCAGCCTGTGCTTTTTCCATTATTTAAGTATTACTAGCCAAAGGAACCATTGATGTATCATTCAATAAATTCCATTGGGCGATTCATAAGCTGCTCACGGGTATCATATGAGAGAAAGGTTATACTCCAAATCTGCTGCAGAGCAATGGCAGCTCTTACAAAAAGTATATATATATTATAATTGACAAATATACTAGACTAGCTGTAAACCGCGGCTGGGCTCACGTGCCGGAAAAAAAATTGTACATGAAAGAAAAAAGAATGTGCCAGAAAAAAAATGAAAAAACAAACACATTTTCGCATTTGTGATATAAGTATGGACTAGTATCTATGGAAGCGCTCATTTGATTGATTTCATGAAAATGTGTTTTCCCATGAAAGTGAGATATTTTTTCGCGATAAGAAGGAGCCGATAGCACTATTCAACCCTTCAAATATCACATCGACCTGTCGATCCGAAGTGAAAGAAGGACAAATAAACAAACCAACAAACACACTTTTAGTATGGATTGTTTCTTTCAAATTCGTGTACATGAGTTCCTACCTTAGATCATTTACTAAATAGTCTAAGTCTCTTCCTACAAACAAATCGTGCATATAAACTAAGATGACTTCACTGTAAGTTGCACACAAGATTGAACACATTTCCTTCGAATGAAAATCTCGTACAAGTTTGAGATCTAGAGTTTACACGGCAATTTCCTCCCACGTATTACTTCCACGTGTTTGCGTGTGCAAGAAAATTGCATCTCTCTATTCTTCACAATTGAATTTCAATTGAAATGGACTTAAAGGACTGTAAGATTCTCCACAATATAAATACGTTAAATTGTGTACAAGCATGTTACATTAGCAATATTTCTATTCAACATCATTATCGCTATAAAAGTTCTTAGTTTTCGAAGTAAACCTTTACGGCGTTAGGCGGCAAAAATATTGTGTTTGCATTAGCAAAAATTACATACGTAGGGCCGCGTAATTTTCGTTTGTTTCGCGGGGCTGCTTGCAAAAGTTTTGGAAACGTGCAAACGTACTATCACCGGTCTCGGGTAAGATCTGATGGATGTTTGAGACGCGGCTATGCCAAATACCCATTAAAGCCCCGCGGGTGCCATCACCCGCTTATATAGAGATGCCCCGGAGGCCAACTCTGTCAGCAAAAGGACACCTCGACGGCTTAGGGCCGCTTAACTGACACGAGTAGGGTAGCTCCACTTTTCTGTGCGTTTTTTTCTTAGCAACTTAAGATTCGTAGACCAGGAAGGAATTCGACAACCATAACGGTCTGAAGCTTTCTTTCTTTATTGTGCAAGGTGCGTAAGCTATTTTTTTGTCCTACGTAGGAGGAAACGAGAACCTTGTTCAACGCAACAGGACCTAAGTTGACGTTTTCTGAAGTCTTTTCTCCTTTCCCACAGCTCTCTTTCTCATTCTCTTCTAGGCATTATTCTGATTTTCAATGATTTTGCATACTTTTAACGATTATACATGCCGTCATGAGAAACTTTGCATGCTACCATATTTTTGATCAAAAAATCCATCAAAATATGCTTAAGTATCGCATCGGAACTATTTAATCCGGAATTAGGAAACAGGTAATAGCAGAATTAGCAACGCTGAGCTTGCATTAAAAGCTTTTAAACTACCAGCTGTGCCCTGTAAAAGCTCAAGCCTTTTGTTAACTGTGTAAGTTTCAGTAACGTAAAATCTGTTCTGTTTTTGTTCTTTCAATAATAATGAAATATAACCTGTTCTGAAAAAAATTGTAGAAATAGCTTCGGAAAGAAGCTATTCTTATCAAACGCTGTCGCCTACAAAATCCTGCATTGCAGTTGCGGATGTCTATGGGCGGCGTTAGACACCGTCCTTACGCTCGTTTGTCCTTTATCGTATAAAAAAAGGAAATTAAAAAATAGAAAGATAAAAAAATACAGCCGGCAGTCAGGTAGAAAAAATCTTAATCTATTTACTTTAATTTCTCGAATATTACTTGATTATACCTATCTACAGAAACTTAGTGATATAATTGAGCATCATATTGGCATCAAAGTTTCGTGTATCGCTTCTGCATCGATTCATCAATATGCGAGAAGAGAATGCGACGATTGTTCTGTCGAAGGCCGCATTCCGAGACGAGCCGTAGCCGCCGGGGCGTAGGATATTGGAAACGCCTCGGGGTTAATCACTCGTAGCTATCTACAATTGGAAGTTGGGGCAGCGAGCGCTAAATACGGATCGTCAGCCACGACAATAATAGAAGATGAACTGCCTCGCTGCACGGATGCAGCCGAATTGAGCCTGTGACTACGCTGTCGCATTTCATGATGTGTAGCCGATAGCAAATGGAGCGGGGCGGAGGAAGGAGGGCAACGAATCTGTGTAACCTCTGGGGATGTGCATGAGCATTTAATCATGAAAATGTCCCCGGCTGCCCGTTTGGCCCCTTATACTAACAAATCGACGAGGTTTCCACTGGCTCGTGATATTTTTTTATACTATCTAATTAGGCCGTTCGATTCGAATCATTGAGTTACGTGTACTACTTACGTTGGAATAGAATATTAGACGGAGACAAAGTAATTAAGTAGATATTAGACGGATTAAACATCTTCCTTATCAAAATCCGGAGAACACCTACACAGGCCACGCCTTCAAGCCAGCGGGTAACTAAACACAACAAAAAAGAGCATAACTGAAACATTTTTATTGATTGTTTTTATTGCTTTGCACAATTAATTTATGCGGTTACGTACTTAAACGCCTTTGTATCACATTATTACGAACAACCTTGACACCTTGGTCGTTGTGCTATAAATATAGTTATTAGAGCGCTTTCACATATAGGCGGTTTTGTCGCGCAACTGTAGCGCTTGTCGCGGTGCAGTGGTGCGACTCGTATCCGTATATTTAAATATCGCAGCTGCAGCGCGGCAGCCGCGCGACGTTCGCGCGACCGAAGCACGACCTCGCAGTGCGAGCTCGCAGTGTCGTGTCTGTAGCGAAGCTGTCGCTACCGGCACGCCGCGTCGCGACTCGCGACGTAGTCACGCTACAGACACTGGAATGTAGCGCTACAGCCGCACGACAAAAACGCTTATGTGAAAGCGCTATAAAGCTGGCTTCTCACTGCGCGTGTTAGCCCACTCCGCGCCGCGCCCGCACGCGCCGCGCGCAGTGTGAAGAGCTAAGCGCGGCGCGGCGCGGGCAGGCGCGGCGCGGCGCGACCTATCCGCTTAAAGTCGGTAACTTCAAAGGCGCGGCGCTGGCTCGCGAGTGTAGGCGAATGATACATATATACATATATACACACATTCATCCACCA
>LUGF01051877.1:235778-253150 GCA_001625245.1 Calycopis cecrops | reverse complement strand
ACGGTAATAATTAATTTTGCATTGTTATTGACTTAAGACTGCACGGGTATTGCGCCGTATTAAAGCATTTAAGCTCTGCATACTGTTCGCAATATTAATTGTACTTGTAATAAGGGAACTAATGCCACATTTGCTTTATGTAATGATTTGCAACGCAAATGCTTTTACTTACTGTGTTGGAAGAGAGTAATGTTTTTAGAGCGTATATGTGTGTACGATTTTGGGTGAATTTCAGAAACCGTTAATGGTTTGACTGAATTAGATTGTGCGTTTTTCCATTAGCCGGCCCGGCACCGGCCCGGCAACGGCACGGCACCGGCACGGCGACGGCACCGTGGTTTCGTTTTTCCACTGCGCCGTTGCCGGTGACGGTTTACGCCCGGCGAGTATTGGAGTATTGTAATGTTTCTAAAATATTATGATATGAAATAAAGTATGAAAATGGTCAATATCAGTCAAATACCTAAACTAAAGTATAAATCTATTTATCAAATCAGAAAAATATCATAGTCAAATGATATTGTAACTAATATATTGATATTACCTAATCCATCTCGAGTCTCGACTCACGACTCTCCCCCGCCCCGCGTCCTCCTACCCGCCCCGCGTCCTCATGCCCGGCCCGCGCACTCACACACGCACACGGTGCAATACATATACAATACACATGCAGTTTTGCCGGGCCGGCACAGGGTGGGAAGCTTGGTTCCACGGCGACGGCGACGGCGCCGGCAGGACTCAATGCCGTGCCGGCGCCGGTGCCGGTAAGTGGAAAAGCGTGCCATACATGTTCATACATTTTTGCTTCCACGGCGCCGTCGCCGTCGCCGTGCCGTTGCCGGTGCCGTGCCGTTGCCGGCTAATGGAAAAACGCCAATTAGCCTTCATAGGACGAGTGACATTGTAGTTTGATATTTATAGTTGTATAGAATAGTCGTTTTCAATTTGTTCGGTTATTAATATTTTTAAATGTAATAAGGAATATCACCCCATCTTATTAACTCAGAGTAATGTGCCATTTTAGGAACGTAAAACATTAAAGTGGTTTCTCAAGCGTTCACCCACATGTCTACGAAACTTTCACATAATAAATCTTATGTATAAATTTCTCGTGTCACAATGTTAGTTACCATACTCCCCCGATACGGCTCGACCGATTCTCATAAAATTTTGTGTGCACATTGGGTAGATATGAGAATTGGTTAATGTCTATTTTTCATCTCGATATTACCACGGGATCGAAACTTACGCGGGTGAAACCGCGAAACGCAGCTAGTATAAGGACAGATACGTTTAATTTATTTTGCGACGTAATAACGTTCCAAACATGAAAATGTAATAACTCGAACACGCGAAACATTGAGAGAACTTCAAAAACAAAATTCTGTAGCATTGAAATTCAGATCAAAAAATGAATTCATATTAAACAATAGAGCGATCACACGCCTCGGATTTGCAGCGCATGAATGTTCCACAGAAAAGAAAAAGACAAAAGGAACAAATGCCGGAAGGAAATAGAGCGCGACTGTAAAACGTAAGTTGATAATATTTTTATGCTCGTGTGCTCTATTGTAGGTTTTACGTATAGGTGAAACTATGGCCCACAGGTATTATTATGTGTTTTGTCTAAAAATATATAGTAATGTATGTTTTTTTTTTTTTTTATTCATAAAAAAATATTCTATAATCCTACTAATATTATAAACTAGCTGGTGCCTGCGACTTTGATTGTGTGAATTGTTATTGTTTGCATGCAGTGTACCGAAATTCCGATTTTCCGTAGAAAAAAGTGTTTTTGATGTTGACCAGGCTTAGTAACAATACACCACAAAAAGTTTCATTCGAATCCGTCCAGAAGTTTCGGAGATTACAAACAGACAAACGGACAAATATACTAACAAAAAAATTAAAAATCATTGAAAAGTGTTCTAATACTATTATAACACGAAAAAATAATTAAGGGCGACTCCAATTAGTTTTTCGTAAATATATTCAATGTACACGAATTTTACTGTTTTATTGTATGTATAGATTGAAATTTTGTACACATAGAGATATAACATAGGATACTTTAATAATTTAAAACTAATTATTAAAAAATAAATATTTTTAGAAAGGTCAAAATATCGTTGTGGCAGATACTGGAATTCTATTGCAGTTCTGTTGGAATGTAATGTGTAATGATATTTATTGAATGGCTCCAACGCAATCAAAGCCACGGGGAAAGCTAGTAATGTATAACTATATCCCGTGCGTTTAGACCAGACAGACAGTGAAAACCTTTCATAAATAGAATCCATCTGCTTAGCACGATCCACGTTATCTCGGAGAAAGAAAAACAACTTTCTTTTTAATAAATAGTCCAACCGTTTTCGCTAGCTGTTGAGCGCAAACTAATTTTGCATTTACTTTGTTTTTAAAAATATCATAATATAATCTTATACGAACGAGTGTATAATAAACTCACGGCGATTGTGACCGAGGTCCTATGAAGACTCTCTCTACCGATTTTCATGAGAATAGACCGTACAGTATATCCCATAACGACATTTTTACGATATCGAAACTATGATGAAACCGCCCGAGATGCTAGTAGGTATTTATTAAATACTAGCTTACGCCCGCGGCTTCGCCCGCATGGATTTCGGACTTCAAAAATGATTCAAAATTTTAACTTATTTTGTTATTCTGATATGAATGCTATATTAGGTACTGTAAAGTTTCATGAAAATCCGTTCAGTAGTTTTTGTGTGAAAGAGTAACAAACATTCTTACAAACTTACGCCTTTGTAATATTAGTAGGATTAGTAGGATAAAACACACATTATGATACTAGTTTTTTTAAGTTTCAATCTTGTACTAGTAGTATAAATTTGCATTATAAAAGCAAAAAAATATTCATGCATCTTCCTTCAACTGCCAGGTGGTCTAATGGTAAGCATGCCCAACCACAGATAGTAACGTCCCAGCCGGGAGTCCTGATTGCTAAATCTCAAAAATCAGTAAAATGGCGGTGTTACATCTCTGGAAAGGACTTATAATCGTCTGATTGTTCGCCGCTTAAGTCTGACTGCGATCCTATTAGAATAGGAGAATGAGGGAATAGAGAATGCTCTTGTGTCTGAGAACACAAATTTGCACTATATTTCAGACAATAAAATAAAGTCGTAAAGTCTAATGTAAATTACTTTTTATTAAGTCTATGATGTAAATATGTTATTATTTACCTAATGTAAATATGTTTATTACCTAATGAAATAAGAAATATGCTGAACTGGAAAAAAAGCAAATGAAATATTGCGATAAAGTCAGAAAACCTGAAAAAAAATACTTTACCTAGTGTGAGAACACTAAGAAAACCTTTTATTTTTTAAACGTTTAGGTATATTTACAGAAGCATTATTCTGAAATTATAACTTAACTTCCTAACTGATATGCATAGAAAATCTTATACATGGGCTCAGTATATCGCAGAACAGATTCCTATATTGTTGCAGAGCCTGTGAATCCGTGGAATATCAAGTTGCATCTGACTCGTACGTGCGCGTGAATAATTGGAACTATTGATACAAGCCGTACTGTGATTGTGAGACGGAGGCAAAGGCAGGGAAATTCCAAACCAGTAATAAAGTCGGAATATTTCAAGAAATATAGAGTTTAAAATACAGGAATGCTGAGTCATCTACTAATGCACAAATATATTCCGATATTACTTTTGCAGCGGACATTGGGTTCGCCAATCATCACTAGACTCTTTTATGGGCGATTCTCTTTATCTTTGAGCTAAAACATTTGAGAATTGCTTAGGGAGTTAAGTCAAAAACCCTGAATCTAAAATAGTAGCATACACGCAGGGCATCCCTAATTTTTTGTAGTAAAAAAATGTGCTGCGCTACGTTTTTTTTTTCTATTAACCTACTAACTGCGCTCCGCGGTTGCACTTGCATAACTTTCGCACATAAAATTTCTGACAATCGGTCGATCGTACAGGAGGAGCATGGTAACTAACATTGTCACACGAAAATAATATTTATTTATTTATGCATTGTAATACACATATATATATTATAGAAAAGATAGTACCTAATGATAATGTAGCATTCTAAAGATGATTTTTTGCACTCTTTTCAGTAGTTTTCAAGTACAATGGTAAACATAGAAAAATACAAAAATGCAAATATTTTATGGTAGAGACTAGCGCAACGGGCTGTTATATATTATACACGGGGGCGGGATTGCTAGTTTTAAAAATGAAATGTAGCCCATAAATATCTCTATATTTCGGTGAAAATTCCATTTAAATACAGCTGTTCTACAAATTTATTGTGCACACAGAATGACAGACAAAAATATTAATAATTGTTGTTTAGATATTGAGTGTAGCAGCTGTATTTAAAGAGAAAATTGTACGCACACTGTGCTTGAAAAAAGTCACTTCTGTAAAAAGATTAATTTCATTTTCATGTGGTTCAAGTTAGGACAATTGTTTGCTATACGTGTATTTGGTACCAAAATAACATATGGCTTTTTTTATTTTTAACATTTAGCGCCCTGTTGCTCGAATTGAATGTGCGTTTGTGTTAAGCACGTGTGTGAGTGATGACAAGCCTGCGGTCAGTTGGTATGACGGCTTGACCACAAATGGCGACCGCACTCGCGCATGGCGTGGTCCGTTTGGTTAAGCTAGTAACAGGTAATTCATTTTAGCGAGCGGTAGTGCCAATACAGTCGAATAAGATTGACTCCAGCTCATACAATACTTACAATTTACGCCTATGCTCCTAAAGAGGGGTTTAGCAGGAGTGGACAATTGCGGGAGATGGAATAAAGGAGGGCAATGCATCTACATAACCTAATGATAACGGTTAAAACTGCGGTCTCTGGGCGTCGATTGTCGTGAAATAATGCGGTTGCTTTTATATCTCTCTTCTATAAAATTACTTATTTGGATGTCTGTAACCTGTGTTTACAAGAGATTATCTTTTTATTTAAGCTAACTATACTAAATTTTAAATGTTTAACTACATGTCAAGTAAGCGGTAGTACCATACTGTTAAGTGACACGTTCCGTGCGGTTTAACTGGGGGCACGGCAGTGCCCCCGCCAAGTAGAGCAAAAAAGCAGAACGGCTGTACCATCCTTTTCTCGAAGCAATTCAGGTCAATTTCGATCCCCTATAACTTCATCGTGGATAAAACAGGAAGCCTAAAAGTCCATCTTTTTATTTAAAATAAAAGATTTCTAATATTGATATGATAATATACATACACATATGACAGAAGGTTCCATAAGTAGGGACTAAATAAACTAACCGACTTGGTATTACATGGATCACATGGATCTTTTACGGTTAAAAATCTGTGCTGCGAGTCGAGTTTTTTAACAGTATGTTTTTTGTGGATATAGTTTACCTTAATGTAGTGTAGGAAATGGAGAGAAATATTTCGTAACAACGATGCGGATGTCTAAAGAAAGAAAGAAAAAAAGAAATATTCGCTGGAATATCGGTAGATACATCTATAGTCATTACTCATTGGTATGAAAAGGCTTCACTACTGCTACCCATTTTCGAAATAATCAAGCAAAAAATACAATCACCGAAGTAAAGTTTATGAATACTCAGAACTTCAGCCTTTTCAAAGTTTCCAACTGAAACTGATCCATTCTAACGGCGAGCTCAATACGCCAATGGCACGTTTCTGGGGCACAAAAATACCATCAATATGAGCAGCTTCTCACAATATCGTTCAAGATGAAGCGAAGTACGACGGTGTATTTTCATTCTGATATTGGTTGTTACTTTTGCTTACATCGCGGAAATTATTATTTTTTTTATGGTATAGGAGGGCAAACGAGCAGTCGGAGTCATTTTCATGACTACCGACGCCCGTAAACATCCGCATAGAGGCTATACAGATGCGCTACCCTCCTTTTTCCTACCACCTCCATGGACCACCGGCTACTTAGGTACATACCGCACGAAACGCGACATCACAGCTGTCACTCCACACCGGCCCAATCCGGCTGCATGCAAGCATGCAGCGTGACACTACCTCTTAGAAAACACAAAAATGTAATGTAATACTGTAAATGTTATAAAACAAATGTAATAATGGTTCGCTTTCATCGCGGAAATTAATGTTTACAAAGCGATCCTTTAGGTTCTGTCCGAGAATAACTAACTGACTGCGAATTGGACGATTTAGAAATAAAATTGAGACTGTTTCCTGTGTATATCTTTCGGTGAAAATTCCATGAGAATCAGCCCAATTTCCAGAGATTTTCTGAACAACAGAATGACAGACAAACGAACAGACGTTTTAAAAATGGTTTAATAACACGTTATCAAAATATGTAAACCGTCGTGTGTACAATTCTGATGCAAAGTACATGGAACTACCATATACTAAAATGTTAATAATAATGATGAAACGAAAACACATTTCACCGATGGCGGATACGTTGATAGTGCTAACCATATTAGCTATTCCATTTAATTTTGATGGCTATCCTGACCCAAATTTGTTAAAAACTAAAGTTTGTAAAATGGAGCGCAGCGTTATGGAATATTTATTTTTGAATAACATACCACCATTATCACATGGTACATTAAGTAAATGTTCTCGTGTGTGAATTCGTTTAAAGTTTTTGTTCATTGGAATTTAAAATTTAAAAGATATTCGCGAGTTTAATGAACTTGATATGTGAATGAAATGAAAATATCTGATATAAAATAAGAGTAGATAAAAACTATTTGAGATGTTTTTTTTTATTATTGATCCCTTTTTTCATTTACCTAGATTTTTAATTATGAAAAGGCTTAACCACTAAGGCCCACAGCCTGCTGCGTAAATGGAATGAAATGCTAAACTTTGACGTTTAAGTGATTAGCACGCCCACAAAAATCCCAGGACTATAATACGTTGACTCATTTCACCAAATCACCAGTTCTCTCTGTAGGAGAATATCAACTCTCGATGCAGTACGAATACTCTACGTGTAAGGGACTCGCTGCTCTTATCCTAATCTGCACTAGAAGCCCTCCATTTGCCGTCCTGACGAGGTACCTTGATCTGTAAGAAATATGGGACCGTGGCGACTCAGGAGTCAGACTATTCAACAACCTTTTTTTTTGTAACGCAGGAACGAGGAATATCTTTAAGTACGCTACCCAGGAGCCCGGGTGACTCAATCGGGCACACCCTGCGAGTGCCTCCAGCCGCTATAATTGGAAGGTCCTGGATCTACAAGATAGACTGTTTGACAAGCTACACTAGCCACTGACGTTGAGTCAATGGTGCCGGCTTCACCATGATCCCAAATTGAAACCTTATAACTTGTCCAAACACCCCAAATTCAAGTCCTGAACCACATTTTCCGGAAATGTGCGGTTTCAGTATAAATTTGCCGTGCTACTTTTTGTCGCGACTCGCTTACACAGCTAGAGCCCTCACGTGATTCATTAGCGCCAATTAAGTTGCTTGTTGCCACAAAAAGCTCTTGAGTACTTTTAAGTGTTGCAAGTAAAATCTTTTTCCTGTATCTTAAGGCATGAAAAAACGCTCAGTTGCTTCTTAGTTGTTGAGGTAATAGCTTGTTTAATAGCAAACTAGACGAGATATTCAGCTTTTTTATGATAGTGGCAGAAATTCCGAGTTTATAATATTACTTTGCAAATTTTCTTTTTTTATTACATTTTGAAATAGTCTTTATCAATTTGCTTTATTTGCCAATTGTCGACTGGACCGGTCAGATTTCACAAATGCATTTGATACACCGTATCTGCCAAGAAAGTGTCAAAATGTAGGAAAAAGTCGACGCAAGTTGGCGCCATGTCTGTATGCGGGCCGGTTGGCACCCGGGTCTTTGGGATTGGAATTCTCTAGGGTGCAGTCTGGAACCTTGTATAAAATACAAGTGTGCAGCAGACTTGTTATCGATATATTACCCTGTAATGCGAAACGCGAAACCAGCTGCTACCTCGTTTTTTTAATAGTAAAAAGAAATCAGCAGAGAAATAGAACAGTTCTAAACGCCGGCAGCAGGAAGTTGCTTAAATCAGCGCTTATACTTTTAAAGCATGAGTAGGCGACCGAGTATTCGGTTCGTGACAACCAACGTCCATAGACATCCGCATAAAGGTTATACAGATGTGTTGCGTTCTTTAAGGCCTTTGCTTTTGTAAAATGTAGTTAAGAGTTACAAATCCTTAAGAAATTGACATCAATCAGTGTTTAGATGTCCAGTAATATAAAGTAGCATGATTGTTGTATGTAGCAGCCATAACGCCTACTCGCGATCGAGATTGTTCATATCGCGTTTCCTGTCGCTGATTCAACAGTCAAGTTCAACAGTCATTTCGAGGGTGATTAGGGGATATTTAAAATCTGTAAAAGAACCATCCATTTCGACGGTACCAACTAAAGCATCGATATTTTTTTTATATTGTAAGCATTGAACTATATTACTATCGTACGTAGTAGTAACAGCTCACTGATTGTAAGTATGTATTTTTATAATATTGATTGTTTCTTTAAACCTCTGGTACGCAAAAATATCTCCAGTCTCATAGACTGTACTTAAATGTAATATATAAAATTCTCGTGTCACAGTTTTCGTTGCCATACTCCTCCGAAACGGCTTGACCGATTCTCATGAAATTTTGTGAGCATATTGAGTAGGTCTGAGAATCGGCAACATCTATTTTTCATCCCGATATTCCCACGGGATCGAAAGATACGCGGGTGAAACCGCGGGGCGCAGCTAGTACTATATAAATGCATACTTATATACCAGCATACTTACAGACATACTTTAATACTTAGTTTATGTTAAAGTTTAGTTTAAAATATTGGTAATACCTAGTTATCCTCCGATGTTTCCCGTACCGAACTGTATTGGAACGTTCTTAATTGCGATGCCAGTTAATACTCTCCAGTTAAAGCTAAGTAAATTGCAACCGCAGTTTAAACTTGCGCAGCTGGGATACTTATTTGCATATACTTACGCTCTACAAGTGTTCTTAGTTAAATTGATCCGCCAACTTCAAGGGAATCTGTAATTCTAGTTCATACATTTATATATTTTCTCTCTCCGTTACTCTCCGTTTCTCTCCGTTACCTACCTACTCCGTTGTATAAATACGAATACATTGTTGCAATTTTAACAGTAGTATCTATTACATAAAGCAAAAACTTTAGGAACATTTTTACGAAAATTGCGTAGACGGAGGAGTATGAAATTTGGCACACTTATAGTTTACGTGTAAGAGAAGTGCAGAACGGTAATATTTTTTTAAATAACGCTTATAAAATATCTATATATTAATACGTGAAGCAAAAACTTTAGGAACATTTTTACAAAAATTGCGCGGACGGAGGAGTATGAAATTTGCCACACTTATAGTTTACGTGTAAGAGAAGTGCAGAACGGTAATATTTTTTAAAAAATAACGCTTATTAAATAACGCTTATAAAGTATAACGCTTATATAGTATATAGTAATACGTGAAGCAAAAACTTTAGGAACATTTTTACGAAAATTGTGCAGACGGAGGAGTATGAAATTTTGCAAGTGTTGAAAATTCTACACAAATTGAGTACCGCAGTCATCATCATCATATCATCAGTGGGAAGAGCCTCCCTCAAACATACCGTAATAACAATAGTCACAATAACATAATCTGTCATATTATGATATTTAGTTTTTAATTAAAAAAAAAATCCCATACATCGAATTTCGATCTTAGTGTTCGTACTAGTGCAGCCTAGTATAAATAAATAGGAATTTAGTCCAAATGGCTTCGATAATTCGTTTGTGTCTTGTATGGTATAAAAATGTTATAAGTACGGTTCAGTATACTTGCTATTCTACTAACCAATTCTTATTCCCTATTTTCCTGAACTCAAAATTAAAGTTCTTTTCATGATGATCGTAAGTTATTTAAGTTAGTTTTAGTTAAGATCCTACGACGCGATTGAAACCGCGAGGCAAAGCTATATATAAGATATGCTTTTATTGTAAATTCTTTAAAACAAATGCAGTGAAACTATTATTATTTTTAAGTATAAGAGTACAACGAGCAGCATACGTATATCCGCAGGTGCCTTGCCCTCTTTTCTCTCCTCCATGGGCCACAAGCTACTTCCACACCGCACGAAACGCGACAGCTCAGCTGTACCTTTACGCCGGTATCATGTAACATCTACCTGCTCGGTCGTGCCGGCCTAATTCAGATGCATGCATGCAGCGTGGTACTACCCCTTACTAAACCTATACTATAATCTTAATATTATATCGTTTACCCCCAGAACTATAAAAAAAACAACATTGCTACATAGCTGCACAAATTTACACATATTTTGTTAAACATGAAAGTATGATGCTTTCGAACTGTTCTTTTATGTAACTAGTGTCGTGTTACATTATTAAGCAGCTTTATTTTAATAGCGAACCTGTTGCAACGACACGAACTCAGATTTACACTCGTCGAAGGTAATTTGAATAACAAATAAAAGATAGAATAAAAATAAAGTATCATAAAACTAGATAGTAAGAGGTAGTGCCATGCTGCATGCATGTGACATAGACCGCACGATCGGGGAGGTACTCGCTTACAAGAAACGGGCGTGAATTGACAGCTGAGCTGTCGCGTTTCGTGCGGTGTTCATGGAGGTAGGAGGTGTTCGTAACATAATACATATTTAATTAAATATAACACATGTAATAATTATACTTTATGAGGATGTCTATTGGCGTCGGTAGTCATGAAGTCGTTTGCTATAAAAAATCTTAAAACTAGATCATATTGTCTAAGATTTAGTCACCTCTAGGGGTGTTTTTGATGTACGACCGGGGGTTTCTACACAATCGCCGGTTTTGTGCTTCGACTTTGTGGAGTGACAGCGAGAATATCTGCCCTCAAAAGGGGTCAAGACAACTCCGAACCCGACATAGATGAGCTAAGCTTAGACTATTTTTCGACATTTACATATAACTATGCAAATCCCTTAAAAAAATAAATAATAGTATATAGTAGAATAATATATAGTCAGCTCTGTCTCTGGTGCCCGTATTCTATAACCAATATTATTTCAAGCAGAGTTATATCCAATGACTTTTTGTGATACGAGTATATATCAATATTTTATGTTTTTAGTAGATTTTGCCTCGTATAGAAGAAAATTTAATATTTTGGTTTCATTTGTCTGATTTTAAGTAGGTACTAACCTATATAAATAAATCACTAAAACAATTTAGTTTTTACTAATCATTTAATTTTTTTAATCCTAAGATAACAACATGACTTTCATACAAAATGAATATATGTATATCAAACTTGATATATATCGGATATATATTATAAATATCCGATATTTTGTTATTTATGATTATTATCGAATGAGTTATATTTTACGAACTCATTTATCGATAAATAATCAAGACGATTTTAACATTACCTAATTCGTTATAAAAAAACATACATACAATATTATCTACTTTACGAAACACATAAGCTTCCTTCTGATGCACATAATAAAAACAAATTTCCCTAACCAGTAAGTAAACCACAAATTTTATAAAACTGATAATTAATAATTTCAAGTACCCCATATATCTGATACTAAATTGTAGTTGTGTAGTCAAATTTACCGAAGGTTCCGCCTTGAAGATTCATTCCTGTGATGTGAACGGGTAACCACTTCAGCTTAACAAGAAATACGGATGACAATATTTACGTAAAGCATTACCCGTAGATTTTGTGCCGAGAGCTTTTGAATGATCTTATTTGTTAAAGAAACAGACTAATATTATATTTATTATTATACTTATACTTTAATTGTGATTTAATTTGTATTATCGAGAGACTAATTTTTAAATTTAAATAAAGTGACTGATATTATTTTTAATTTTAAGTTTAATATAGATATTAGACATGTGTCCTCCATTAAGCTCATGATTATTTATTATTTAGAAATCAGTCTACCTATGGCCTGCTGAATGTAGGCCTTTCCCATAGAGCGCCCAACCATCACGATCTTGGGCCTGCATCCACCTGCAGCTCGCCGCACCTTTCTAAGTCATCACACCATCGTGCATACTTACATTATTACTATTTTATCACATATCTAATATATAAAATTCTCGTGTCACAGTTTTCGTTGCCATACTCCTCCGAAACGGCTTGACCGATTCTCATGAAATTTTGTGAGCATATTGAGCAGGTCTGAGAATCGGCCAACATCTAATTTTCATCCCGATATTCCCACGGGATCGAAAGTTACGCGGGTGAAACCGCGGGGCGCAGCTAGTAATATTATAAAAACAAATATTGAGCGTAAGTGTCACGCATAGCTTGAACGTGATTCATTTAACGCGAATATTATTTTTATATGAATTATGCAACATAAGTCGTACTTTTAGCCAACTCCAAATTTAATAGACTACTTACAAAATACAAAGCTGCTTCATTAAGTAAGCTCAGTATGTGTAGAATCTATAAAACAATATATCTGTACTTATATATATTGAATTAGTTATTCACATAAGTATAAAATCAAATAGGTTTAAAATAAAACATCTAAACCTATCTTTTACCAATGTAACATACCGTAGTTTACAGCAATTGATAGACATGCGGTTAGCAGATCTATCACTTAAAGTCTATGAAAGCATAGAAAACAAGCAGTCTACTACTAACGCCCACAGACATCCGCAATTCCAGGGGTCATGTAGATGAGTAGCCGGGCTTTGAGAGATGCGTATATAGTATGTATAGTGACATGCCTACTACCAATCGAAGGTCGCATTCGGTCCGCGAGCATATCAATACGGCCCGCGATCACAATATACCTAGTACTTAGTAAGAGGTAAAGCCACACTGCATGCTTGCATGCAGCCGAATTGGACCGGAACGACCGGGGAGGTACCTCTCGCTTTAAACACGAGACCGGCGTGAAGTGACAGCTGTGCTGTCGCGTTTCGTGCGGAGTGTAAGTAGCCGGTGGCCCATGGAGGTGGAAGGAGAAAGGGGGGCAGCGCATCTGTATAGTCTCTATGCAGATGTCTATGGGCGTTGGTAGTCATGAAAATGGCTACAACTGCTCGTTTGCCCCCCTATACCATAAAAAAAATAAAAAAAAATTCCCATCGATCGTTGATTTTTTTTATTGAACCTGGCCCGCCTACGTATTCTAAACCTAGCATACGGCCCTCTGCAATATTGAGTTTTGACGCCCCTGGAATAAAGACTCCTTAAATTATTATTAAAAGTAACGTGCTCCGTAAAATGAGAATACTCCCTTTACTTAGTTCTATACCCGTAATGTAATATTTCAGAGATAATCCTAGTAACGTCCAAACCACTCTGCGTGGTCATATAAGGGGTTTAGTTCGTAATCGCTATAACGCAATTGTAACTAAGTGAATTTGTCGCCGACGCCGAGGCTCTATTTGCATTTAGCAGCTAACTGTCGCCGCACGTATCAACGTCAATTTGAATCACATTCGTCCACTTAGCTTGTGACGGAAACACAGTTTCTCTCGTTGATAAAGTAATTGCTTTAAAGGTTAGAGAGAAAAGCGAGGAGTAGCAGCCATTTGCTAAATAACCCCCATCAACATCCTCGTAAACCGATGCGTTGCCATCCTTCACCGTATCTTCCAATGGGCCAGTAGCGACTAACACCTCACGAAACTAGACGGCATAGCCTGATATTTATTTATATATATATATATATACCGCCTTCAAAATGACTTTAAAATCCGGTAACATGAGCGACAGATCCCTCTCTGTTTGTACTGGTCCAATTCCGTCACCTCTTTATATGTCTCTTTTCAAAATATATGAAGTGAAGCCAAAAATATCCTGACTGCAGACTAACTGGTTGATTGATCTATCAAAGCACAGACGAAACAAACTAATATTTGACATAGATTATTAAATCTGCCAAGAAGAGTTCATCAAAAGACATCCACCAAGAAAATATTTCATATAATTACGTTTTGTGATGATTGTGAAGCTAATTTTATTACATTCCGTGCAAGTGCAAAAGCGAAGGAATTAAATCACGTAGGTAGGTAATATAGGTTCGAATAAATTAAGCTGAAAGACTAAAAATGTTAAGTCAACTTACTACTATTTCAATTCAACAATTTTAATATTCAATAACTTTAGCTACGTATTTATGTTTAAAGCTGAGAATTTGTTAAATACATTTAGTATTACTTGAGTTCTACAGAAGACCCGTTAGCAACATTTTTAATAAGTGACCTGAATATCTTGAATACTTTAAAAAATATTTTTCTCTCCTGTAAACTTATTATGCTTGCTTTACACCAACACAAAATAATATTAAAGAAATGAAAATGCAATTTATATCAACTCGTGAAAAGTATAAAAATATTTGGTGAAAGATTTGGTGCATAAAAATTTTGTATCTCAAAAAGGCGCCTTCTTAGCAAAACATGAACTAGTGTAGTTGCTTTTATATAAATATGATGTTTATTTTGCATCTCTTTTTAAAATGCATACGTCAAATATGTTTTCAACTATCCAAACAGTTGTTCGTTAAAAAACATGATATTTTCCACTTTCAATATTGATGAAGTTATATTTTCTGCTACATCTAAAAATTTAGTTTTTAGTACATAATATAATATTAATATAAATAATTCTAACAAAATCTGGAGAAAAATCACATAAAAATATTTTCTTTCGGCCCCGGCCTTTTAGCTTTTTCAAAATATGGTCTTAACTACAACTACACGTTTTAAAGTCGCAAAGATCTTTTAAAAAAAATGACTTTTGAGTGTTTTACGGTTTACATAAATGTAACATATGCGCCTGAAGTATATGTCAAACTTCATAGGATTTACTTTTGATTAATTATTTATTATATTTTGACCAATCTCAAATATAAATGAAAAACCGGCCACCTTGCAAACACGGGGTTCCGTACGTACGAAAGGTACGTATAGGGCGACATTTTTTACCAGAAAATAAAATAACTTGTTTTTTCATAGCATTTGTATGAACGACAAAGTTGTATTAGCGTTTTTTGAAAATGGTTTATTTCTCAAAAACTTATAATGATATCTCTCTCAAACCAATTTTCGTAGATAGTTTTCATTGAGATCTACAGCATAGGTATATGGTATTTAGATTTCTCACTCTCTTAGTAGACGTAGACGGACAGACAGACACGACGAATCTATAAGGATTACGTTTTTTGCCGTTTGGCTACGGAACCTTAAAAAAAATATAAGTTTAAGAATAAACGACCTAGTTTCAAAAGCTGATCCCATAACAGCCATAAAAACGTTTGTAAGATTTGGAAACCAATGGCAGGGCAGGACTTCAATATTAAAATAAAATTATTTATTAAAATGATTATAGTACCTAACCGTGGTTCCAAGGATCTAATCTAGGATAAAGTTCATTTTAAGGGCCTGTTCTTAAACTACATAAATTATAATAATTTTAATTACGGTAATAAACACGAATAAACAATTTCTTAAATTTTATTGACCTTTATCTTCATAATTATTTAATTCTAGGTTACTGCAATAATTATGTTGTTTTTTTTAATCGTTTAAAATAATTAACAAATACATTCTGACATTTGCACGCCAAGTACAATTCGCATGCATTTATGTATTTCATTACATGCTTTTATTACGTGTATTGTTAAAACTAAGAATTGCTTTATTTCATTACGTTCTAAAATTACTTGTCTCTAATTCTGTTTGATTTCCAGTGACGATTTTTCGAGTTGATATAATAGAAAAGTTATGATAAATATGTAGGAATTTGAAAGTATGTTTTTACCTGCCTGTGATAGGAGGTTTATGTTTTTCAAGTTGCGTATGTATGTAGGTATATATGTATATGGATTTCTGTTCGCTGTTAATACATCAACGGCTCGTTGAAATTTTTTATAGTAATTATAAAGGGCCCAAAATGTCGGAGCCATTTCTATGACTACATACGCCCATGGACATCGGCATATAATTTATACAGATGCGCTGCGCTCGCAGTCTAGTTTTATCGTTTTTAATTCAATTTTATCAATACAAATTTTTGCAGTTAAACATTTAGGAAAGTAAAACAGAACAATGTTATAGGTAGAATATCTATTACCTTTTAAACATAGTGTGCAAATCGAAACATAATAATATATTATGTCAGCAGATGCCGAGTTTGGGCCCAATTTTGCAATAACGTGAATGATTAAAGTAAAAATTAACGTGAATAATGTGAATGATTATTTCTGTTTTTTTTTTATGGTATAGGGGGGCAAACGAGCAGTTGTAGCCATTTTCATGACTACCGACGCCCATACATATCGGCATATAGACTATACAGATGCGCTGCCCCGGCCACCGGCTACTTACACACCGCACGAAACGCGACAGCACAGCTGTCACTTCACGCCGGTCTCGTGTAATCGAGAGGTACTATATGTGTCTAAATTTGCAAAATAAACGTTTATTTATATTTATTTTATATTTAAACAGCTGTCCACCATCAATCGGACAAAGTCACATTTAAATATTAAATCCAAAATACATACGGAGGTGTTCACGCCAGTTCCGCAATGGGGCAGGTAGAGGAAACAGAAAACCATGTATCACGATCCCTACACACTTGTCTTTAATCCATTACTAGCTTCCGCCCGCAGCTTCGCCCGCGTGGATTTCAGACTTCAAAAATGGAGTTATAATACATTTAAAACCTTCCTCTTGAATCATTCTATCTATTACAAAAACCCGATCAAAATCTGTTGCGTAATTTTAAAGATCTAAGCATAAAGACACACAGACGCCGGAAAGCGCCTTTGTTTTATACTATGTAATGATTAAAAAACCTAAGTGAGATAGTTTGTTAAACGGTTTATTGATGATATCGTTCTGAGGCGTTCTCTTCGAGATCGTGGGCGTTATTGAATATAATAAGTGACGTCCTTTGCTTCTCCCAGGACCCAAGTCCTTAAGGCTTAATTAGTCGATAGAGACTGAACAAATAAGTCTTAGTTCCCATCAAGGAACACTGCTTATGATGTAACAAAGCGAGCATCTGCGGGGCTTAAATCATCTTATTTCCTTTGTATATTATAATTGATATTATATAATAAATATTAAAAAATAAACGAAATCAATATGTTTTATTATAATGAAATTATTATAATTTATTATAAATAAAGCATATTTTTGTAGTTATCAGCTTTCCTATGATCATTTCTTGTCATACTTCATATAAATTAAATTGTAAAGTAAAATGATTTATTTTCATCAATTATGGTTTTTATGACTTTTACCTTAATTTATAATGTTTTAGTTTAATTTATAATAAGGTGGCATACCTATAAGCT
>LUGF01051877.1:195977-226614 GCA_001625245.1 Calycopis cecrops | reverse complement strand
CCCATTGGGTCACCGGAAACTTGAGTTTCCGAGAAGTAATAGCAGAACTGTTTAGATTTTTTTATATCATGTACTTATTTCCGCAAGAGATAGTGCCACGCTGCATGCAAGCAAGTAGCCAAATTGTGCCCGTAGGTATGACCGGGGAGATACCTCTCACCGGCGTGAAGTGACAGCTTCGCTGTCGCTGTCGGGGAGGAGGAAGGGGCAACTCATCTGTATAATCTGCGGTTTTCTATGGGCGTCGGTAGTCATGACAATGCCACCGATTTCTCATTGCATTATACTTCAAAAAAAAATTAAGTGTTTTGTCTACGACTATATAGTCACGCTCACAACTTAGGTTGGATTATATTCTTGCCCACTTGAGTGGTTAATTAAAAATGTAATTAAATTTTCCGTTAATTAGATCCTAAATTAGCCAAACCATCGCAAGCCGACGCCGACGAGCCCGACTCGTTTGATTTATGGATTTCAGTGGAATGGATACGTTACTGTAAACGCCCACCGAAGTTTTGATCATTTCGATGTATCTTTTAGGCTACAGAGGGTATATCTAGGAATGTAGAGATCAAATCATTTATTTCTAGTATTTCTAGGGTGCAGCACTGCACTGGATGACAGAATACTGGAGGGCTCTCTAGCCGCAGGACTGACGACTTGGCGAATTTTGCGGGATGCCGCTGGATGCATGTGACTCGTGCCCGCGACCTATGGCGCTCTTTAGGGGAGGCCTTTGTCCAGCAGTGGAAGTGACGTGATAATAATGATGATGATGAAACTGGAGCAATATATTCTACAATGAAAGCATACATTAGCTGATCAATACGCCGTAAAGATCTGCTTAATGTTCACTCTTCTGTAAAATAATTTGAATAGAACTCGAACATTGGCTTTGAGCTCGAAGATTAGTCCCGTCAAAGGTCGGGATTAGCACTGGCGAAATGAATCCGCAGCTGAGGATTCATTTCCATTTGAGGTATTTGGTCGCTGCTTCCATATAGCTTTGGTCATTACCAAATAAGTTTGGTCACTCTTTTCTACACCAGGATCATTATGTGCAGCAGTTTTACGAAACAAATCTTATAAATTAACGAACGAAATGAAATTTTTCTCCCAGCGATTATCGGATGATAGCTGCGTACAAGGCACTTTTAGAAGGAGGCTAATTAAAAAGGATTAAAAACGGCCGACGAATAGTTAACTAGCGCTTGCTGTATTATAGCCTAATGAATCCGGCACGATCGGCGACAATTCGATCACATATTGCAGTGACATTACATTATTTTATATTATACTAGCTGCGCCCCGCGGTTTCACCCGCGTAAATTTCGATCCCGTGGAAAATCATCCCGTGGCGTCCCATAGGAACATTTTTCGGGATAAAAACTATCCTATGTGTTAATCCAAGCTATCCTCTATGTGTGTGCAAAATTTCATGAAAATCGGTTTAGTAGTTTTTACGTGAAAGAGGAACAAACATCCATACATCCATACATCCATACTTACAAACTTTCGCCTTTATAATATTTATAAAGATTTATTATAATGTATAATATGTTTTTTTAATTATTTATTACGAGTATTAACAGTCTTAAGTGACAGATATGCTGTCAAATTTCATGCCCTTTATAGCCTGCGAATGACCTGCCAAAGAAAACTCATCTATCTGGATATCATCTAGTTGTGCAAATGTATAGTGGCGTTGAATATCTCTTCTACTCCCTATAAAAAACCGGCCAAGTGCGAGTCGGACTCGCACACCGAGGGTTCCGTAACAATGGAAGACATTGTTTACCAGAAACTAAAATAATTTGGTTTTTCATAGCGTTTGTATGAACGATAAAGTTGTATTTGCGTTATTTGAATATGAGTTATTTCTCAAAAACTAATAATAATATCTCGCTCAAACCAATTTTCGCTGATAGTTTTCATTGAGATCTACAGCATATATATTTTTTAGATTTCTCACTCTCTTATTTTAAAAGTAAGAAGGGGAGGACACTCATTTTTCCACTTTGGAAGCGTCTATCTTTCAAACGATTAATTTTGATGAAAAATGGTTTTAGTAACCTTAATGTTATTTTTAAAGACTTATTCACAGACATCCCTCACATACAGGTTGGATGAAAAAAAAATTATATTCAGTTCTATGTATGGAGTGCCCCCCTTTATTTCTTAATTAATTTATTTTTATTCAAAATTCTAATAGCGGTTCACAGAATAAAAAGAATACATCAACCTACAAAGTTTCAACTACGACGGCCCTACAGTTTCGGAAAAAAATGGCTGTGACATACGGACGGACGGACGGACAGACATGACGAATCTATAAGGGTTCCGTTTTTTGCCATTTTGGCTACGGAACCCTAAAAACGTATGAAAACTGCTACTGATTGTATCAATAGAAAAACTAAAACATTCTAACGAAGTTAAGCAACTTCATTCTAACGAAGTAACATCTAAAGTATGATGTTAAATTGCAAGCGTCTGAAAAAAAAAGGTAAAGTATAAACTGTCAAACGTATGCTGGAGTTGATTAAAATTTGAAAGTTGCGCATTACAAAGTCGCTGAAATGTAGCGCAAAACGGAGCAAATAAAATGTGTGGCGGACGGCAAAGTAAAAGAACCATGACAATAGAATTTGTATGAATTTTAATAAGTTGTGAAGCAACTCTGAAGTAACTCCGCGTTCGAGCGAAGTTAAAGTGGGCTTCTGTTTAAAAGTAAGGATTACCTTTACAGTTATGAACTTATATATGAGTAAATAAAAAACAAGCAAAATGTATTGCAGCGCTTTGAAGCTTAGAACTGTTTGAACTAGTTTTCATCTTTTTTATAATGAAAGGTTCTGAAGGTGTACATTTATTATTAAATAGCTATATACAGCCCGCCTTACCACGCCACCAACTATACCTTTTTTTTTAATGGTACAGGAGGGCAAACGAGCAGTCGGAGCCATTTTCATGACTAACGATGCCCACAAACATCCGCATAGAGGCTACACAGATGCGCTGCCCTTCTTTCCCCTTTCACCTCCATGGGCCAAAAACAAATTTAAAGGAAAGAAATTACACAAATATTTAATTCATTTTAAGTAATTGCATTGAGAGGTACGAAGAAATGACAGTGGTGCTCTGTCGAAAATGGGTAGTACCAACTCACAAACCTTCGTAGGCAACAACCCTCCTAAAGATCAGGAGATCAGCACATGATCAAATGTTCACGATTCTATAAAGAACGTACACAAAAACATTGATTTGTATATTATTAATCTTAATCATCTATGGATCGCAGTACGTAAGTTTAGTTCTGTGCTATTACTATAAGGTCTTGTGTGGAAATATTTTTAATATTTTTTTATAAATTTCTATCTTTGTTACTAACACATAGATAAACATCCATGACCTGGGAAGTGATTCGAACTCGTAAACTCTGGCATAACGTGCGCAACGGCTTACGTTACCACTGCGCTAACCAGTCGTCCTTTCTTTAAGAAACATTTAAAAATTTAAAAATGTTTATTAAGAGTTTCATAACAGAAAAATGAAATTTCAGAAACCTTGTAAACTTAATATATTATAAAGAGTTGCAATGCTTTTGACAGATAATTTATTTGTATGAATATATCTATTTTTGAGATTTGTAACAAAGATTTCGTGTTTAGATTTGAACGTTCTGATTAGCTCATATCTGTTTTTGCACAAAGCTCCCCCGTGTCCTTTAGAAGAAGATCCATAGATCGCAGCGTTTTGGTCCATTGTATTCTTATTGTTAGTAAAAAATAATTCACTGGAAAAATAGAGTATGAAAGGAATATTTTTTGTTTGTACACTGTCTTAGATCTTAGATCGGAATCGGGATCATAAGTTACTTCGAGGTTATTTTTTATAAGATGAGAGATAATGTAATTTTACATACTACATATGGTGTATATATTACTTCGAGGTTATTTTTTATAAGATGAGAGATAATGTAATTTTACATACTACATATGGTGTATATATTACTTCGAGGTTATTTTTTATAAGAAGAGAGATAATGTAATTTTACATACTACATATGGTTTATGAGCTAAAAGCATTAGATCATTCATTTTTTAACCATTTGGCTAAAAAATGAATGATCTAAGTAAAATTTTTGCCAAGATAACTTTATTCTAATGTGAATTTATTAATTGAGTTTATTGGTCATATTTCGTTTTCAAGGTTAAATCTCAACAAAAAGTAGAGTTTATAATTGAAGAATAAAATTGGAGAATCAATAAAATATCATAAATAATATACATATTGTTTATTTTTTACTAAAAGTTTTCTAAGCATAATGTGCAACTGCGTAGGAAATTTCTTCGCTTCGATTTTGTTATGTATAATATTCATTTTTAATTTGATAATTTTGAATTTAAGCAGCGGAGCCATCTTTATGACTACCGACGCCCATAGACATCCGCATACAGATGCGTTATCCTACTTCCTCCCCCCACCTCAACGGGCCAGAATTAATCAAACTATCCTAAAGTAGGCTTTAGATAATGCAGCTTCATATGCGAGATTATGCAGGCTACTCGAACAAGGAGTTCAGAACTGCGCTACAAAATTGCATACATTTGCATATAACCAATCTGTTTAAATTAACCTCTTTGTAAGGCTTTTGTTACACTCCGAATTACATGCTATGATTATGGCTTATAAGTCGAGTTTTCCAGTAAGTATTCATGTAACACTAGCTGAACAATACCCGCTTTGATAGCACCATCATCATCATCGTTTATCTGTTCACTGCTGTACATAAGACTAATTTCGTAAAAGTGTGATTTCGGTTAAAACTTTCGTAAAAACCAGTAAAATATATAACAAATTTTAGCGGTAGAGGAATCTCTATAAATAAACTAGTCAACGCCAGTGATGAAGCATCGATGTAGTCGCAAAATCGCCGATCACCGATGCTAAAAGTAGCGTGTGTGTTATTGCCCTTCGATTGCTTCGGAAATACGTATGTATGTATGTATACGAAATAATAATGAAATAAAAAATGTCGTATACCAAAATTTCGTCAGTCCTTCAATTTCTTTTCAAAACTTATGTTCATTCACTAGTCGCTTTGGTATTCAATATTGTGTTTGTTTCAACCAAATAACGGGCTAAATGGTACGTAGCTTAGTCAGGCAGCATTTTTATATACGTATAGCTGTACCCTGCGTGCGTTGCTACGAGTGTCGCCATCTGTCGAATTGGTTGTACCAACTCGTAAACCTTCATGGGCATGCACTTTGCTAAACATCGTCACATGATCAAATGTATAGCTTACGATTCTATAAAGAACATACAGACAAACATTCCTTTTTATATATAATGACAGTTCTCCTATTCGTTATATTATTATTTATCACCCGCGTAAATTTCGATCCCTTGGAAATATGTAGATGAAAAAAAGTTGGCCGATTCTCAGACTTACCCGATATGCTCCAAAAATTTCATTAACGGTCGAACCGTTTCGGAGGAGTGTGGTAACTAATATTGTGACACGAGAATTTCTTATATTTAGAGATGTGTTATATTTTTCGTTAAATAAATGCGTTGAACAATTTCACTTAACATCGCCCGCTACCTAACTTACCTACACTCCACCTAACGTTTACCTACACTCCTGTCAAGTGCAAGTCAACTGATCTATACAACAAGAACACTCAGAAACTCAGCTCAAAATGTTTTCCGTACATTAAATATAGCCTGTGGAATGAAAGTGGCGTTATCAATTTCAACAAGCGTGTAAAACAGTCGATAAGTTATTGGATGAGATGAAAATAATAATATTAATAATATCTGTGGATCTTTACACGCTACTTAGCCATAGCATGTAGTATGGTTAGTACCGTAAGGACTGGTGTTATACCCATAACACAAGTACGTCACAACAACAACAACAATTTAATGTTTTATATGTTTAAGAAATTTTATATTTTTTATTATAGAAATACATATAATACATAGAGAAACATCCATGACCTTAGCTCGTTACATTTAGCCGCGGAGCTTCTGCAAGCTGCCTAGACAGATCGGAAAAAACATTTGTAAAAGATAATCAAATACTCAATACTCCAATGTGGTAAACCAAAATATCGTCACTCCTTCAATTTCTTCTCTAAACTTATGTTCATTCACTGGTCGCTTTGGTATTCAATAACGTGTTCGTTTCAACCAAATAATTTAAGGATGCATGCATTAAATAAGAATAGGCTATTTTACTGTTGAATGATGTTCTTTATGAAATACGAAGACGTTTGATGTGCATGCATTGTGCATGCACTTTATTGGTGAATATTAGGGTTCTTTTATTCGAATCAGACAGTCCTTTGATTGAGGTATAACAAGAACATAATAGACCGTGGTAGTGAATAGGCAGTAGGGTTGCCACATGGGCGGGATTCGCCGGGATTGTAACGACATTTCGAGCGTTGTCCAGAGTCACGAAAAAGATGAAGTGACGACCAAACAAATATTTTAAAACAGGTATGGTAACATGTACACCTCTATCATAAAGAAATTGTAGTAGTTATTTATTGTTTGTCTCGTCTACAACCCAAATATTCCGCCATTTTTTAATTTTTCCCGGATCTTTCCATCTGGTAATAGCATGTTTTAAAGTTCCTTACGTTTTCTTGCACTTTCGACTCGTCTCGAATTTCATTTCATTTTTTCATCATCATTTTTTTAGGATTTTTGAAGTGCAACAAATGAATTGAAAATGCGTTCCCCACAATATAACTACGCAATATATTTTGAATGCGTTCACTTTTTTTTTTACACTCTACGCTAACGACTGAAAGCCAGTGCAGCTTCATCTCTATGAGAGGCGAGTTCCATGGGGTACTCGAGCCTCTGTATTTATGGTCGATGGGGGTGCAGACCCCCCTTCTTTCCCAGCTAATCTGGGAGGAGTCAAACCGGAATATTGAGATTAATAGGTTATGCTATTATTATCTTGGCCGAAAAATGCGTTCACATTGATGTATTATTATTTTCCGTGGTTCGATAAATTTTTTGACATGAATATCAGCTTCTTCCTTCAAAATATTGTTGCGATTAGGCCGATTAGGGTTCAGTTGTTTTCTTAAAAAAAGACGTAATCCTAAAAAAAAGAAATAAACCGACTCTTTAAAATGCAGAAAACAACTGAAATAGTAAGAAAAGGCTTTACGAGTACGAGCTACTGCTCACTTCTACAGTCGCACCCCATTTTATTATGAATATTTTTGCCTAATATTTCATTTAAAAGGTCCCAATTGTAGAAGCGGCTACTAAGTAATTTTCTTCGTATTGGAGTTATCCCTATTGGAAGTCGTCTTATTGAAACCTTATGAACAATAAAAATGCCAGAATCGCATGAAACAGTAACTCAATGCGTAACGGATTATCGCTATGCTTATGTCTTGCTGACACACGCAGTTTTCATCACAGTTGTATTTGTATTTTTAGCACTTGGGTTTTGTTGATTTAAGTTATTTAATCATTCTTTTATTTAATTTTTTTATTAATTTTATTTTATGAATTATAATTAATTTAATATTTATAAAAGTATTTAGGTTCTTAAATTCATGTTATTAACAGTCCTGCTAAATTACTTAGGTACTTTTTAATTTCATGCAATATAAGTACCTAAATATATTCATTAAAATGTATTAGGTACCCAAAAATAAGCTGATAAAACTAGGCTTTGATAAGAATGCAGAACCATGTGATGAGTCACATTCTAAATCGTGTTACGGCAGCGTCTCTGCAAAATTGAGAAACAGGAGACTCAATTTTATAAATGTACATAATCGCAGTCTATTAAAATATTTCTGAGCCTTTTCCAAAGGTCTTCTTTTAATTATTATGATTTCGTGCTGTGGAATTGGAGAGAAGCCCAACAACTTCATCTGATTACATAGGAGCTCGGACCACGAGGCTTAAGCACAGAATATTGAATTAGATAAAAGGAAATAATAATTAATCTCCCTATAATTCAAAGGAGACTGATCTTCCATAATTCGTCCGCCTCAAGTTCCACGCCAATAATGTTATCGTGGCTTAGGTAAAATAACATTTTATTCGATAAAATAAATCCATTCTAAACAGTGTAATTACTTAAGCCAAGTGGAGTGGAGAATTCTGAACGAGAAACCGTAACTACGGTGTAAGCTGGCGCGGGAAAGCCTTTAGCCGGGAAATACTTATACTTTAAAATGACTTTCAATGCAAAATGTTTAGTTTTTTCGCCTTAAAGCATGAATTTTTAAACAAAGAGCTTGTAATACTTTATTATTATAATAATAAAGTTTATATCGATTGTGAAAGAATATTTTACGTCTGAAATGCATTGCTTTATTGTTTCAATATTGAAAAATTAAAAGACAAGACTCTAGTACGGTACTTAAATATGTACACATATTTTTGTAGTCTAGATGGTCGATTTAGATAAAACATTTTAATCTATAAAATAAAAAAGATCAGTGCGTGTGCGGTTTTTTTTCGAACGAAGAACGCGTTTTTGGTGACTGTAGAGAGCACCACTCCCAAAATTATTTACTTCTGTTAAATACACTGTGTTTTATATACACATATCATTATATTTCAAACTAGCTGTGCCCCGCGTTGTCACTCGCGTTTAAATTGAACAAAGTCACGGATATTCCATATAAATTTCAGCCCCTTAGGAGTTAAATTTCTAAAACTCCTTTCTTATTGCTCACTTACATCACAAAAGGAACCCGTGTACCTAATTTAATGTTTCTAGGTACTGCAGTTTCGACTGCACGTTGTCTGTCAGTCACTCAGTAACGAAGAGTTTTATATATTTACATTTAGTATAGTGTATTACAACACAGTACAGATAGTAGAACAAATAACAATCAATGTTCAAAGTAGACATTGCGAAATTGATCTCAAGCTCGGCATTTGCAGACATACATGTCAGAACTCAGAACCGATCTTCCGCTCGAATATATTTTAATTTATATAAATTAATTTTGTAGAACATAAATAAATAATGTATCCTTTTCGGACTTAACATTATAGACACATTTATTTGAAAATAAAATGAGCAAAGTATAATTATCATCTTGAAGGAATTCAAAGAGACACATTTTCTAACCATAATTTAAAAAAGTAAAAAAGTTCTTAAACAGTATTCGGTATTCATTTTTGAGGTGGTAAGCAACCAGCTAACAATCATTTATCGAAAATGAAAGACATAGATTTGTATTATGTAGCATGGTTTTAGTTTTTACAACTTATTATTTCTTCATAATGTTTAGTAGCTTAAGATTACGGATTAACTTACCCGGTACAAATATGTATTAACTAATGAAATAAAATTTATTAGGATGTTTCAATAAATTTGAGTAACGTCCGGAGTTATCCGAGCGAAATTTTTTTTTGATCAGTCATAAGAAAATTTCCGAAAATTAGACGATTAGATAAAAGTGTTTAGAGAAATAAGCAAAGTTAGACACATTAGGGCTTAGGCATCACTTTATATTATTAATAGATTTCATATATTTTTAATTTCATTATTCTTTTTAGGTGTCTAAATAGTTTATATAGAGTAGCATGTGTTAAACTAATAATGTTCATCATATCATGTAATAAAAACATAACCTAGTACAATAATAATAGTGATATTATGTTTACATACTACTGGTCGCTAATGACCTAAGTTGTTAAGTGCGCCCTTAAATATAAACAAATAACCTTTACGTTACACCTGAAATCCTCCTATTAATGTGCACACAATAGTGCGAAAGTGGGCGGATAAATACTCCGCACAGACCCATTACGGTGTTGTTGAGATCGGCGGCTTAAGATTTTATCTAGCCTTTTCAAGCTCTGAAAGCTTGGGAAAGTTTCTTAAGTCGCCCAGCCGCCAGCTCAAACTATTCAACGAGCTTACAGCTATTCAAATTAAACGATAACTAACAGCTTAAAGTATTTAATAACTTGGAAAGCTTAGATTAAAATATGTTAACGTTGGATTCCCATTTAAATGTAATCTTGGATGAAGCTAGACTAAGTGGAATATTTTCCTTGCTTTTAGACATTACTGGGTCAGCCGTCATCTTCAAGTTTGTATTCATCCAAGTGCTATTCTGCGCTGGTGATGTCAACCCATCTCGGATCAGTGAGACGATAAGTTGAAAGGTTAGGTTAGTGGTAACCTTGAAACTTGAAACTAACCTTGAAGTGACTATTGACATGAAGACACGCCTAATACTGCTCCGTTGAATAATTATGAGTATTCGTAGGATGACGAAGCTAGGTTTGAAAATGGGACTAACCTCTCTTCCGCAGATGAGAGGCATGCATCCCGGTAAATGTGCTATAATTAATTTATAATACTTAATTAACACATCTAGGCCGGTCCCTCCCTCCGTTATTCCTTATCATTATTAGTATTAAAATACAGTACATACCCGATTATGAACATTATAAAGCATGACGTTATGGTATACATTTTGCTACGTGTCAAAATTAATACAACGGAAGCCGTGGGCGAAATGCCTTTGTGAACACGGTGAATATGCATTAGCAATTCCGTTGCATTCTAAATTGTCCTTTGGTTAGGAAGACTTAAAGGGTATGGCTACATTGCAGAGAACAGGTACGTCCTCACAGTCGCCGGAAAGTGTGGGTTTTCAGTATCCTGTGGCCCATCGAAAGGGGAAGAGGGCAACACGTGTATAACGATTTCAATGGATGTTGTCACCCATTGCTAGTAGTCAAGCATTGACTGTATATGTGGCCTCATTTTGTATATAAAAGAATAACTTATATAACATTAAAAAAAATCTGAACAATAGAGTCGAGGCGCATTCAAAGGCTGGGTAAAAAATAAAAATCTCCTCCTCGCAAATGTACGCCAAGTGAATTTCTCCAACAGGTTCCTTTTATTTTATTTTCTAGATCGGGAAACTAACGACGGAACGGGACGTGCCATCTCGTTTTTTCCGTTTTATTAAAATTTTAAAATGTTTGTGAAAAACTCAGCCGTCGCACTCAATTTCCAGTAATCAATTGGATTTTCCAGATGCTCTGGAGTCTCAGAGGCAGGTGTAAGCTTTTTTGCCATGATAAGCCGTTTGATTTTGTGCAACAAATCATCACGTTTATTCCCGTAACTATGTTATACCTGATTATTATTAGCTGTGATGTATTATAGTACAATTGTTACGGAGGATAATCTGATATTAAAAATCTATCGTGCGATTGTCTGGTGGAAGTCCTTCGAAGTGGATTCAACTATTTAATGAATTTGTGTGGCTTTGACGAGTATATCTAACGCGGGACGCAGCTAGTAATGGATTCTTAATATTTAAAGTAGTGTCGCAGTGAACATGAAAATAGGAGCCAACTAAGATTTTTTGTAAAAGGTAGCGCCATGCCGCATTATAGTCAAACCAGTTTCTAGGTATCTATTCTAGGCTCATACATCCCTTCGCTCCCCATCCTTTTCATCAATAGACCTGTGGCCTATTGATGAGAAGGGAAGAGAGGCTTCTCTAATATCTAAGGGAAGGATCTGACTGATCACACTTCTATACTATACTATAGAATAACAAAACAAAAACAGAAAATGAACGATGATATAAATTGAAACTATCATTTTAAGCATCAAACTATTTCACATCAGTGTTGTTAGCGCAAAAAATTATTCAAGTTACATTCCGCGCATTGTTGCCACATCAAAAAATTTTATCAACTACAATTGCCAGATAGTGGTAGAGAGAAAACAAAATTGGTTTTGTTTTCCCTTTTGTTGCACCGTAACAATGATACCCATTTTAAACAAAACCCAATAGTGGAGTCGAAAATGTACAATTGGAGTTTCAGCTTTGAAACGTGAAACATTCCACTTATGCCCAGTAAAACTAAACCAATTGTTACAACTGTATCCAGTACCATCGTTTATAACGAAAAAACATTTTTGTATAACATTTTATATCAATTTGAAGTGGCCAAAAAATTATTTTAGGTACTATTTTGAAGCGGACAACCGAGCCATCGGAGCCATTTTGTGAACACTGACTCCCATTAGCAACCACACTAGACTCAGGCAGTTGCCTTCTGTCAACCAAGTCTCCCATTAGGTCAAGTGACACTTGGAAACAGCGTTTGTATGTGAGTTACAGCTATACCTATATATTAAAGGTAAACCTGACTAAAGGCCGCACAACACAGCCGAACTACTATACCTAGAAACTTGTATATAGTTAAAAGGGTTTCTTTCATGTCTTATAAGGAGATGAAATAAGAGGAGTTAAGTTTCTATAAAATTTTCTCATTTCTGGACGTAGAAGTGTGAATGTAGATATAGTTTTGAATACAATTCAAAATGATGGTAGGCGAAATGGACAAAATACCCCAAAAAAGATTATTAACGGGATAAATTTCGTATAGAAATTTTATAATTTGTGGATTTAGCAGTATAACAAACTGTATACAGGGTCATAATAAGTTAGTATTATGCAGAGGAAAGATTTTTATGTTTAGATCGAGCATGCTCCACACCCAGAGTCGATTTGAATCTGTCTTTCTCTAGTAGAAAGTTACATTGTCAAGAACTATCAGGCTATATTTTATTATTTTACTTTTTGACGCCCAACAAAGTGTGTACACAATACACATCGTCTTATATTCCATGGTCGCCACTTACTGCGCGACTGTCACATCTCCATAAGCCGTGATAAACAAACAATAAAAACAAATTTGAATTATAAACACTGGTATGTAACTCGAATGTTAAGCGAATTGTATTAGTGATAATAGAAAAGTATTTTAGGAAAATCGTTTAAAACTACGATTTAAAGTTATTAAGTAAGTGTGATACTACATAGACATAGGATAAAACATATATAATAGTGTAATAGAGAAAATGTGTAGTGATTTAAAACCGCGCTAATCACCAACGATAACAGTTGACAGTTGCATAACTTTGCATGAAAGAGAGTTTACAGTTACAAAACCGAGTTACATAAGATTTTGTACATGGTCATCGGTGTGGGCCATTCATATTATAATATCCACTCCTTTTGTCGCTTCAGAGTAACCATGGCGAGACTACAAAGTTGGCAAGTGGTATTGCGTTTACAAGATGTAACATAAGAGGTCGTCCTCAACTTTTACAAGAGCTATAATAATGCTTGTAAGAGATAGTCTTGTGCTCAATAAAATTGGGTTAAAGTTTTCTTTTTATGTATAAATTGTATTTTAATAACCGACGCCTGTAAATGCACAACTACTACACAAAGGTGTTTTCTTTTTTTATGATATTGAATGGGCACGAAATGATACGGTATAATTGTTTCTATGGCGGTATCATACGAGGGAGAGCTACCTTCACGACTGAGATTGAGGTGTGTTCTAGCATTACTTTTACAATGTTGTCTGTTTTCTAAAAAGTATTTGTAAGAGGCATAGCCTAATTGCACTCGGGTCAGACCGGCAAGAGGGAGGTACCTACCTACCTATCTATCTATATGATACCGACGTGAAGTGATGAAGGGGTTCTAGCGGTTTGAGCAGCATCAGTCCAAGGGCAAGGGTCCATGACTTCTGTGATAAAGTTCTTAGCGTCCGTAGTAATGCAAAGTAAAATATTACAAGGAGCAATCATAATATACTTTGAGAGTAAGTCGTTAGCGATTACTGTTAGGGTAAGAGCACACACGCTACCTTTAGATTAGATATTGCGAGAAGATTTAGCAATTTGACTGCTCCGATGCTCGATATGCAACACCCGCAGTACGCAGATAAAATCGCCGCGTTCGGCGTTTTTAAAGTTCGCGGAACTCTTTTATAACCGGGTCTACAGCTGTTCTAGTCTATGCGCATTTACTAAGGATGTACCTAGAGTACCTAGAGTATTTTGTATTACTAAGCACCCTCGAACACGACTCGATTTTAAATACACTTTAACAAAATAATTTGCCATAAAAAGGATTTAACGACTCTCTGCGACTAGTTGTGCGACAGTATCGCGATCTCGCGACTGCATTTTGACGTTAATTGACATCAATTGATATACATTATAATCTATCTAGTCTAGCCCCTGCATTCAGTGTCTAAAAAGCGTCTAAGACGCCGGTCGCTGCGTCTAAAAGTCTCATGTATGCTGTCCTAAGTAACACGTCTGCAAAACAATGTCTACGAGCGATGGTAGTCATCTCCAACGGCCCGTTTGAGCCCAATAATATAAAAAAAACACGTGTATTCTCCGCAGCGGCACAGCGACACACCGCGTGGCCTCCTTACTCCACGAAACAACAATACAGGATTGAAAAAGCATTTTATAATAACAATGAGTTTGTTTTATCGTGAGGTCAAATGAAGCTATTCAGAGATACACGTGTGTGAGCGACACGTTTCACTCGTGCTGTACCTGGAATATGTCCGTAAGGATCGAGTAACCCATTTTATCATCATTATCATCATCATCATCATCATCATCGTCGTCATCATCATCATCATCATCATCATCATCATCATCCTCATCATCATCATCATCATCAGCAGCCCGAGGACGTCCACCGCTGGACATAGGCCTCCCCCATAGAGCGCCATTTTAATATCGTATTCGAAATAAACGTAGGTACACTATTCATTCAGACACACGTTAAGTCAGACAACAGCACACACGTCCCGATTATGGACAGTCCGACGACACCTTTAGAGTAGGGACTAATCCCAATAAAATTCGAGATTTTGGACTTCAATTAGGTAATAATGCCGTATCGGTTAGGTAAACCTAAACGTTCACGTCAGGGTTGAGTCTAGGGTTTCTCTTCGAGACTTCTCGAATCGAGAACTCCCGGGAAATTTTGCCTTACTCGAGACGAGAAAAAAGTGGTCGAGAAATCGAGACATCGAGAAATTCAGTCAAAAATTTTAAAAACTCTAGGACGCACTTGCGCTCGCGCGCGTCTTTCACGCGGTGTGTTGTTAGTTCCCCGCCCCTTCCCCGTTCAGTTCGTACTTTATTGTTATTAGCCTAAGATTATTCTTTATTAAATTATGTAAAGAAAAGACTGTCCATTTATAAGAAATACTCTTACTCGTGATTATTAAATACTAGCTGTTGCCTGCGACTTCGTTCGCGATTACTGAGCTTCCCGCAGGAATTATCTATTTTTCGGGATAAAATATAGCCTATACGGATTCGGAAGAATCCCTCTAAGTAATGATAAAAGAAATTTTGAAATCGATCCAGTAGTTTTTGAGCCTATTCAATACAAACATACAAAAATACAAAGGTTTCCTCTTTATAATATTTGTATAGATATAGATTAAGCTAGTCTGATTGTTATTTTTTAAATTATTTAATATGTAAGGTACAAAGTTTTATTGTGATAATACTTTATTTGATTTTTTTCTAACAAAAAGATTTTTTTTTTATTTAATCCAAACTTTTTGTAGAAATAAGTTTTATTGTAAGTTTCATTGTGGTGATATTTTATTTGTTTTTTCCTAAGAAAAATATTTTTTTTTACTTAATCCTAATTGTTTGTAGAAATAAGTTTTATTGTACCTAAGTACGTAAGTTTTATTGTGGTGATATTTTATTTGTATTTTCCTAAGAAAAAATATTTTTTTTATTTAATCTTATTGATTGTAGAAATAATGATTGAAAGATCACACTAGAGTTTATTTCGATAGTTAAAGTCTAGAAACTAAAAATAAACGTTGTTGATTAATATAGGATTTTGCATATTGCATAAAAAGAGTAGTTCTATTGTTAAATCACACATATTTTGAAAATTTTCTATATTTCTCGATTTCCCGGGAATTCCCGGGAAATAGTGGTCGAGACTTCTCGTGATCCGGGAAATAAAAAAGGTCGAGAAATGAGAAACTCTAGTTGAGTCGATTTTAGGAAACGCGTTCGAGCTGCTTTCGACGTCAAAGTCGCGGGTAGATGGACGTCCTGATCCCTCTCACCACGGTAATAATAGTTAAATTAGCTATTAAAACTCTCTCATATCGAGATGCGTCTCTCCCAGCTGCGCGATGACGAATGGGCGACCGACCTCCCTATTACCCCATCCCCCAATCGAGCCTAAAAGAAATCTCGTAGCCCGACGAGCACTCATAGCAAGTCGAAGCTATATTTGACTTCTATTCACTTCCACACCATGAATCCTATCCGAAAACTATAATCCTTCTAGGTCCCCAGGGATCGAAATTTTGGCCTCAAATATAAAATCATAACGACCACCTTTGCAATGCATGTAGAGCTATCTACTAGCATTCCCTTGGTAGGGGTTAAGCTCTGACTCTTTGGATCATTTTTAACGCGACCGTCCCCACCTCTTTTTTATACCTTTTTAAAATACGGTTGAATTTAAAGATTTTTTTTATAATAATATTAATATTATTATAATTAATATTTCATATAATAGTGTCTCTCCATAATTTTTCTATGTGTATGACCCGTTGGCCTGGTCGTACACTTGATATCTTAGATGAGCAAAAGTGACGATCGAGACCAGATGATGCGACAGTGTCATTTTTAATTTTGGCGCGAAGTACGATCATAAGAATCATGTATGCATACAGGTTAATCTAATGGAAGATAAGGTAGAAGATGCCTTCTTCTTTTAACTGACACCACTTCGTAAGAAATCTGATGAAATGTAAGTTCAAAACAGATTATAATTTACAGTATTAATTTCTCTCTTAAAGACTCATACTTCTTTACTTAAGATTTTGTTATATAGTCATACTCCAAATATAAAATCTTGTATTTTTAGTAATTTTGACGAGCTCAAGTTATCGTGCAGAATAATAAAAAAGATTATTGCTTGCAATTTTTCTAAAATGAAACTAAATTGTTAATAAAAAAAAACCCAATTGTAAATAAAATAATAGACGTATTTTGACATATTTAACAATTAATATATTATTTATAAAATTTCGTTCAAAGGACTTAAGGCGACCCACTGTGGTATTATCAGATTTCGTACCCTACAGAAATAATAATTGTTTTGTTTCCGCGCGAATAACATTCATTGCAATAACGGTTTGTTTGTCTTAATAACAATAAAATAAATATATAAAATATTTGCAACCACCATACACAATTCATTCCATATTCATATTTTTAACAATTATGTAGGGCAGGTATTTTCGCCAGTATAATTTCCCAGGAAAAATGTTATATGTATATATAAAATGATAATAAAATACTTTGAATATCACAAACACAATAGAAAAAAGAAACGTGACGAAAACCATATGTACCTCTTCACACCACAACAAACAGGCTGGATTATAAGACCGCCCGTCTTATCTCCCACATTATATGGGTAAAAAATAGATTTCTTATTTATAGCCCCTACAGAATATCTTATACTAAGCATAAGAAACCCTTCAAGACATGATAAAGCATCTTTAACGTATCACAATAGCTATATCTTTTGATCAGTAGGCAAGTCTACATTTTATTTAAATAATGCGGAACAGATTATAAACATTTGGTCTATACTCAATCAATGCCAATTATCATGTTATCAATCTTTAGATAAGAATAACGCTTGTAAGAACAAAATCGATAGGACAATACATTACGCAGATAAGATAAAAGTATTGAACGTGTTACAATAATAAAATAAAAAAATATATTACCCCCAGAGACGTTTTCCAGCGTAAACGCATTGAACCGCCACAAATATGACTGTTCTAGTATGCACTGTAAAGAATATCACACATTAGTACAACATCAACATATTTAAAAAACATCGCAGAGTATCGCACAGCAGAGTAATTCGCTTCAAGAAACGCAATCGATAACAAAATGAGTCAACGACCTTTGCGTAGTGCCCCCAATATAACAATCGCTTCGGGCATATTTTCAAACAAAATTCTTGGCGGCCCATCAATGGCTACGCGTTGACTTTTAAATTTCAATTCAGTAACATGTGTACGCTATAAGGTCATACACTTATTAGTGTCGATGTTGTGGACTTTGGTGTACATAAATTTGCCAAGAATCCACCGAGAAATTCTAAACAGCTGAGGGATGTACGTCGCCGAAATATGTACGTTCAATAACTGTACTACCACTCACGTCCTTATAGATTTAGAATTGACAGCAGCAATATTTCAGCATTACAAATGACTTATTGTTATGAAAATGTTTATTTAAAATCAATATAGCCAATTAAAATTTTAGTATCTTAGTGTTTCTGGCACTCTCAGAGTAAACAAATAAAGTTAGTTTATTGTGCACTTGTTTGTCAACATGTTTGTCAAAAAGCAATATATCATTATAATGGACGGTGTTAAAATATGTACCCAATGCACATTTCCCGCTATAATTTAAAGAGAAGCTTTAAACATTATGGCTGCAATTTTAAAATATATTTATTACAGCGCAATGCGTGTAGAATATCTAGGATAATAGTGTAATAATGGTGTCGATTTAATTTTGAAAAGCACATATGATTAAAGATATACATTGTTAATCCCATATCGCAATGATAAAGTAATTATAACGTTAACTAATTAGATAAGAACAATATTCGCATTGATCAAAACAATCTGTTATTCTTGTGGCCTATTTAAAATAGTGCAGTTACTTGTCATCAGGAATAACATTTACAATTATGTTATTTACTGTTATGTTGTGACGGTCACGAATAACAGCATTATTTTCGTATACGTCACAAAAACGCCACGATTACACGCACAGTTCGCATCAAAAACTTAAATGACATTAATTTCTCTCTCTGCTGTGTCCTCGCTCAGACCACTTGGAACGCAAGTTGATTGCCGACTATGTTGAATGCGACATGCAACGTGAATACTAATGTATGTATTTATCTACATTTAAATTTGTAGCCACGTCGAAGCGTTATACGGCAAAGGACAGAAAATACCTTTTCTTTAAACACATCGTTTGGCTGAACGAAGTTCTGTAGCTCATTAAATAATACGCGTTCGATGAATGCTGGCAAATATTTGGTGAGGATTTCGCTTCGTTTTTATAAGGCTTTTGCGACTTACGTTAAAAAATAAACATGAAGATTATGCAGTCAGTACTCCACTTGCCTTGACTTGTCCAAATTGTAGATCGTCTAGTAGGGCTTCTTCTTTACAGAGGGATCTTGTAAGAAGTCTTTTTCTACGGCGCTTGTGCAAGGTTAGGAACCTTCCGGTGCACACATTATTTTTCAACATGGATTCAATTTCATTTTTCTCCGAGTCGTCGACTACGGAACGGCATGGCATAGGAGTTTCTTGTACTGGAAAGAAAAAAAGAAATGTTATTTAATTACACAATACAACGATCACATCGATTATATTCTTATCAACAGGAGAAAATCAGTTTTAATTACAAATAGATAAAGCCCTGAGTTGATTTGTATGGATAATATTTTTAGCAATATTTATTATGATCTACAAAATCCACCATTACCTAGAGAACGGACGCGACCGATAAACGATTCTACGATATAATAACACGATAGCGAAACGAACATTTATCAGAACTAGTGACTGTTATTACCGGAATATAATATATTTTGTAATTGGTTTTTAGATCATTTTGTTTGAGTTGAAAGTTTTCAAATGTCAAATGTTAAATTGTGGGTATACAAGACACAAATCACTTGCAAGCATCTTAACTATCAAAATTGTTAAATCCCAGTAAATAAGCGTATCGAATTGATTGTTTCATGCAAATGACGTTTTGAATTACTGCACGATAATGAACACGGCAGTTGAACTAAAGCTTCTAATTGTTATTAGATTAGTGTACCGCGTATTTATAATTCGAATTCGACATTCTAAAACAGTAACAAAATAAAATATTTATTACGAAGAATCTCAATTATTCTTTATTTTATGTATTGAAATGTATTTTATTTCCCTAAAATTATAAAAATGGCTTGCTTTGGGATACTCTCTTCTAATAGTTAGAGACGCCTTAATATTTGGTATAACATAATACTAGCATGTCCAGCACTCGTTTTCGCGCGAAAAGTAGCGCTAATTCAATTTTGTTTCTAACCATCATAAAATCTGTTGAAATATACCTACCTACACACAAAAATTTATTTCAATCTGTACTGTTTAGGAGGAGTTAGATTCAAACACGTCCAAAAATAATTATATATTAAGCTGACATTGCAATGCAAATTTGAACTCGGCCTTATGAAAATTGTTTATATTATCGTATATTGTTGAAATATTATTTTACTCATGCATATAGGGTAACTGTAATAAAAAAATGTATCCGTTTCATTTTGTACTGACACGGTTCACTACATTTCGTTTTCAAAGATTACTGTCATGGTGTCCAATTCAGCTTAAATATTTGATAAATAACTCGTAATTTCTTTTTTTTTTTATTACATAGGTGGGCAAACGAGCAGTCGGAACCATTTTCGTGACTACATACGCCTAAAGACATCTGCATAGAGGCTATACAGATCCGCTGCCCTCCTCTCTCCTCCCACCCCAATGGGCCACTGGCTACTTACACACTGCACTAAACGCGACAGCACAGCTGTCACTTTACGCCACATAAAGTTCTCGTTAATCAGAGCGCGTGAAATTGATTTTGGTAGTTTATTCGCCATTCGATCGTGGATTGTGGAATGCACCTAAACTGCATGCACAAGGCTTAATAAACGCCAGTTAAGCTTCTGAAACCACTGACCTCAATAGTAATAGACAGATACAACAGGATTAAAATAGACTGCCTTTGACGCTAGTTGAACAAACAGCAGCGCTACCGTTTTAGCTGATAGAATTAAAATATAGCATATAGCAATAAAGAGAGCATAAAGAGCATGATCGCTAACATTTTGACAGTTCATATTTTTCAAATAAGCCAATATCGACTTGACAGCTTGCAGTCGCGATAGTCGCCACCACGTTTAGTTCGTTCGGAAATATGCAGAGGCGTTGATATATTCCGTTCTTACCCCACGTTTTCATAATTCTTACATCAAGCAATCACGCACCCGTTGCGTTGATGTATCCCAGACTTAGCCCACGTTTTTGTAATTCGTCCTTATACCATATACCCCTATACAACATTTACGATATTATTGAGATCACTGCTAGAAGCGCTTGCCCATCTGCGCGATTGGGGATTTCAATCAAGGCTTATAAAAGCCGTTACCCAGTACTTGTTTAGGGGGACGACGGCACCATAACCGTGTGATGGGGACGTGGTTATTGGGTCGGTTAATCCGGTAGTAAGCCCGCTCCCAATAGGCGTACTAAACGCTTAAGCAAAGCGTCTAAAATTTTTAAATAAACGTGCAAATACGAAATAACGCAGTTAAGATAAAAATATCTGTTGAAGTGTCGGCCGAATTGGGATTTCGAATGAAATGAACTACAAATAACTATTATATCGTATTCATAACAAACGAATATAAGTTTGTCATGATTCTTTCAATAATATAAATTTCCATGTTTCGGTTTTGATATTGGATAATGATTTCATTATTTACATCACTTCCTATTATGAGTATTGTCCAATTCAAAATATATTCATCAATACTACGTTCAATCATTGCATATGTACTCGACTGAACATTCCAGACAATCTAGGACTAAATCTACATACACCAGAACATAATATATCAAACTCAAAAATAGTACTAGAATGTACCTACATATTTATTTGGAGAAGCATATTTTTTACACGATGGTCATTTAACGATTAGCCGAAGACAAAGTCAACAAAACCCACAACGAGCATAGGTTATAGCTTATAAGTAATTAGCAGACTCGTGCCCACTTTGTACGGCGTCAAAAATAAAAAAAAAATCAATCATAAGAAAATGTCATTATTACTCTCTAATAATGTAGCTTTATATCAGTGAAAGAATGATTGTAATCAGCCCAGTAGTGTAGAGCCTATTCGATACAATCAAATAAAGAAACCTTTCCTCTTTATATCGAAGTGAAGATAAATAATAGTAAAAACCGCGAGTAGAACGCTTAAACGGGCACAAACAGACAATCCCGTGATCGATAGTGTCACAACACTAACTACAATTGCCGTTTATCGCTGTTTACTGATGGTTGATAAAAAAACTTGTAAAAGCTTGTATGAACCGCGCTGCGCACAAGTGCCAGTAGATTACGCGATATTTTAAATCTCGTTATACACGCATGTCGTTCACGGTATTCAATATGACATTGCCATTGCATAAGCCAATAAAAACAATTTCATACCTCACTGACAATGTCGAACTTTTATCCAGAGGCTAGTTCATCAATATTTAATTAAAATGTGAAACTTGTAATGATATGCTGCCATTTTATTGCATGAGCCAATAAAAACACCTTTTTATACCTCACTGACGACAATATCGAGCTTTGTTAAATGAATTAGTCCTTGAGGTGAGTTCATCAATGTTTAATCAAAATGTGAAACTGGTAATGGCATTGCTCCTATATTCAATGCATAGATAAGGTTTATGCAATTAAACTTATTTGTAAGCCTTTGTTAAATCCTGAGCCAAGTTCATTAATGTTTAATCAAAATGTGAGACTGGTTATGCTATTTTTATTGAATGCAATAAAACATAATATTAACTTACTAACAATGTAGAGTTTTGTTATACGCTCTAAACTGGATGTCGAGTTCATCAAAATTTAATAAAAATGTGAAACTATTCGCTTTGCAGCCATTTCTATTGCTGGTTTATGCAATAAAAAAACATATTAACGCGCTAGTCAGCATGGCGAGCTCATCGAAATGTAATCAAAATGTAAAACTGGAAATGCCATTTATACCTTAGTGACTAACAATGGCGAATTTTGTTAAAATCCGCAATCCGAAAACTGATTAAGTTAAAATGTGAAACTATTCACTTGACAAATGAAATAGACGGTAATACCTTATAGCTGTGTTATCAATGCACCTGTTTCGTATATTAAATTGATTTAAAGATGTAAAGACATTATTTGCCATCTATACCTGGAGACAAGCCAACTACGCAGGACATATCATAGTATACGTGTGCAAGTTGTCACAAATGTCCTACATTCGCACATTCTTCGCTTCCGTCGGCAATCCGACACAACCGGCAACTCAGCAGGTCTCTTCAACTTCTCAATGTGCTCTCCGAGGTGCGAGGGTTCTCAATAACTGGAGGGGACCAGTGTATGGACCGAATTGGGACCTCATTATTTAAGGTTGAACTTGCTTACTACAACACCACAACTTTTTTTATAGCATAAGGGCCCCCAACGAGCAATCGGACCCATTAATGACTACCGACACCCATAGACATCCGCAGAGGTTATGCAGAAGCGTTGCCCTTATTTCTCCTCCACCTGCATAGGCCACCGGCACCAAGGTATAGATGTATCGGTGTGTATGTGACACACCGATATATCTATACCTTTCAAAAACAAATTATTGATGCAAAGACTATCTACTTTGTTAAACTTAGTATATATTAGCTGCGCCCCGCGGTTTCACCCTCGTAACTTTCGATCCCGTGGGAATATCGGGATGAAAAATAGATGTTGGCCGATTCTCAGACCTACTCAATATGCTCACAAAATTTCATGAGAATCGGTCAAGCCGTTTCGGAGGAGTATGGCAACGAAAACTGTGACACGAGAATTTTATATATTAGATATTGCATATCAATAAAGATATGGGACTGTGTGATACGACTTGTTTCCTTCCTTCTTCCGTGACAATTTATCACCTTGAATTGATGCAAGCCATCTACGGTTGCATCTGTGCTCTGTTTTACCCGCTTATCGTGTCTCAAGGAGTATCTCACTAAAAAAAACAGGCAATTAAAGGGACCGCCTATAGATCTTAAAACTTGAAATTATCTTAAAATACTATTAGTACGTAGCACAGTAAGTTCCACTTTTGTATTACGTATAGCATTTTTGCTGATACGAACTCATAATATATTTTCCGTCGCTAAAGACGTTCACTTATACCACTGCCATTACCTATTAGATTTTCATGAAGTTTTCACTTCATAATATCCAGTAAAGTAAGTATTAAAAGCACTAATTTCCTTTGAATTTTATATTCCACATCGTCGAAACGCCGCGCTGTGTCGGTACCACTAATCGTTAAGACGATAAAATATAAAAAGAAAAGATGAAAAATATATAGGCACCAGTAGTCTTCAATATAAAAAATATTGGAAACCCTCTTAGAAATCTACTTCCTTCGCAATTTTTAAAGTCCCCGGTGTGTGCATCTATATTGACACCCAACGTGCATTATCAAATATTCAGTTTCAAGCAGAGCCGAGGCTCGGGTCTGAGCGTTTTAAATTTATTGTCAGTTGCAGCAACTAAATTTATTCTTTATAAGAAAGAATGCTTTGCTTGTTTCTCTAAGTTACGGTATTCCTTTATGGCGACGATGCGGACTTATGGAAACAACTAACACTTAACAACCCCACCCCATAAACTTATAAGATATGGGCTCGTGGTATTAACACGTTCTAGGGCACATTCTAGGGGCGACATTGGTTTGCCGCTGAACAGTATAGCATTATGTTTGTTTTGTCCAAAGTTATAAGAATACTCATAACAATAAAACAAGAGTAATACATTGATACCCAGTAGGACGTATCCACTCTAATGTTTGACCGTCTTACAGATTTAGGGTAGAGTGGGGTCACGGTATATTTTAATTTAATATGTTTATATTCTGATCTGCCGACGTCGCTCTGACTCGATGACACTTGTCGTAATAATCCCAACATGCTACTACTTTCCTGAAGAATGGAATTGTCCATCATCGACCCACCATTAGAGGGCAAGAAAAGAAGGAGCAGCAATGAAATGATCGTCAACTCTTTTTCGGAGACATTTTTCACTCCATAAGCCGAAAAAACCTCAGAGCAGCGTTAGCAATACAATCCTCCGGACACAAGAACCTTCTTTAGTGACCTTCTGATCGCCTTAGATTTTTAATCAGACTCAAGGCACTGCTCTGAATTCGAGAAATAATAAAGCCATATGACAAAAATGAAAAGTGCCATCTAAGTTTATCCTCAGGTAAGATTGAACCCGTTTGTATATTTTAGATTCATTATGTGATTGTAAGATCCTGTAATGTATATCGTTTTTACTTTCAATTGTTAATATCATCCGAGGCTATATGTTTAATGAATGCACGCCAACATTAAACCGGTTTAATTGTCTACCTCTCGATCCCATATGAACTAATCGAGTGAATATTGACTTCAATTAGAACTGCTATTCTGTCTGATACACGACGTGAACAGTATTGTTTGATGTTGAAATAGACTATTGACTCTACTTGGTTAGTTGCACTAACATCCGTTCTATATAATACACGGATGTATTTAACGTTTGTGTGTTACATAATTAACCTCCTACAATTTTATTTCAGCTGTGCTGTCGCGTTTCGTGCGGTTTGTAAGTAGCCGGTGGCCCGTGAAGATGGGAGTGGAAAGGAAGGCAGCGCATATGTATAGCCTCTATGCGGATGTCTACGGGCGTCGATAGTCATGAAAATGGCTCCGACTGCTCGTTAGCCCCCCTAATTCCATTAAAAAAAAATGAGTATTTTTTTGCTGCTAAGTAGTTAATTTTTAGGGTTCCGTACCCAAAGGGTAAAAACGGGACCCTATTACTAAGGCTCCGATGTCCGTCCGTGTGTCACCAGGTTGTATCTCATGAACTATGATAGACAGTTGAAATTTTCACTGATGGTGTATTTCTGTTGCCGCTATAACAACAAATACTAAAAAATTTAATAATATGAATATTTAAGGGCTCCCATACAGCAAACGTGAATTTATTGCTCGATACTGATAACGGCAACAAGTAGACGATTGAAATATTCACAGAATTTTAATTTATTATTATTCACCTTAAAAATAAATATTTATTTTAAAATAAAATAAAAAAATAAAACTAAATAAATATTAAATGAGGCTCCCGTACAAAAGATAAGCTCCCGTTTTCGTAGATAAATAATGGTTCGAAACCCTTCGTGCGCGAGTCCCGACTCACATTTGGCCGGTTTTTAAATGAATTAACAGCCACATAGTCGTATAAATTGCAGGAGGTGATCACGGTCCTAAACGGAGAAATTGTTCAAGCCTCCATTTACCACAATATAATATACCTCTATAAATCTATGTACCAGAATTGTCAATTTTTGTATAGGTCAATTATTGGACATCTCATCGAAACGAAGCTACTCGCATAAAAATAGCTTGATAGCTTATTATAACTTTGTTATTTAATACTGTTTTTGTTTAATTTAGATTAATCTTTGAAAAAATATATTGGGGAATCTTCAATACTACTTTTCTATTTTTATATTGCGCAAACTTAAGTAAGAACATTTTATAGTGAGTATACAAAATCCTGTTCTGCATTTTATTTTTATTACGTAACCCAATAATTTCTAGTAGCAATTCAATCTTTAGAATTCTCAGTGTCTTAATTCTACGGGTTGCATGAATACATTTTACTATTTATTAAGGAACTCGAAGCGAGTGTGAACTTATTTGAATTGAGGGAATTAAAATTTTGTGCTAAAAATATGATACCGCTGCACTAGCTGGTGCCGGCGACTTCGCTCGCGTAGCGTAGTAATATTATAATCATTACCGCAGTAAAAAATATTTTTGATGTTGACCAGGCTTAGTATCTATAAACCACAAAAAGTTTTATTCGAATAGTAGTTTCGGAGGTTAGCCTGGACAAACAGACAAACGGACAAATAGACAGACAAAAAAATAAAAACATTGAAGTGTTACATACTATTTTACATACTATTTTAACATCGCCCCCAAATAGTTTTTCGTAAATTTATTCAATGTACAGACACATGAATTTTACTGCTTTATTATATGTATAGTAAGATAAAATTCTAGGTATTATATTACCTTTTATATAACAGACAAGGATTTTACTGTTTTATTATATCTATGGATAGTAAACATTTTGAAAGGATATAATAGTGAATGTCTATGTGTATTTTGTCCGTTTAATAGTTTCTTAATAATGATACTGCAATTTCTAAGCGTATGTAGGTATGTGCGGTAACCCCCTCGACGGATCTCCACCTTGTCTTGGTGAGGGGTAGTAGTAGCCGTGGCTTGGACAACCATGGTGAACCAAGAGGGATCCCGGGTGGGGACGCGTCGGGTAGGCTTTGCTGGGGCCCGCTCTGGATGCGTTCATGGAGGAGGGGTCGCGGGAGGAGAGGTGTCTCGGTGTGTCGTTGCCGTGCACCCTATCTTCCGCGACCGAACGGGGGCGCACCGTCTGTTACGTTGGCGGTGGGGCCGCAGAGGAAGAGGAGATGCGGTGTGTCGTTGCCGTCCTCCTTGTCCTCTGCGGCCGTTTAATGGCTGGTCCTCCGCCCAGCGAATGGGACCAGCTAATGCCGGAGGTCCTCCACCCGTCCCTCTGGATCAGCAGATGGCAGCGTGTATTCGGACGACCTACGTGGTGTGCTCCGTTGGAGCGTTGGGACCAGGCGTTAGGATGGGAAACTGACCCCATTGCACGGTTTTAAACGTGGAGTTAGGGACTGTTCAAAGGCAGCCGGACAGTCCCTTAGGAGGAGGAGTCTGGCCTTTTACCGAGGCAAGCCTGTCGCTGGAGGCGCCCTGTTGCTTTCAGATCCGTGGTCCTCCAATTATAGCGGCTGAAGGCACCCGCAGGGGTTTAGTCGGTAGGGGCAACCCAGTTGTCGAGCCCGACACTGTACCCGGTTGAGCCACCCGGGCTCCTGAGCAGCGTGCGTAAAGGCATGCCCCTGCGTCAACAAAAAAAAATGTATGTGCGGAATGGAGGACAAAGAAGTGCAATGCATCTTTGTAACAAGTGAAAAATAGAAGAATGTTTTAACCATAGATTTAAGAACAATTCTAAATCTATGGTTTTAACAGTGAACGAAGAAAGACTAATTACGATACATTATTTCATAAATAAAAACAACGAGGTATTTTATTTATTTCTTTTGTAAGCCGGTTCACTTGAAAAGCAGATGGATTCATTTGGCTTATCATTTTCTGTGAAATAAAATGAAAATTCATTAACCTCGTGGATAATTAAAAATTTCGGTGGAAATGGATGTAAATTTAAGGATTTCCGTACTTAAAAGTCAATATGCTTGTTCCCGACAAATCGAGCAAAAAAGTGGCACGGTTGTACCATCCTTTTCTCGAAGCAATTCAGGCCAATTTCGATCCTCTATAACTTCGTAGTGGATAAAACTGGAAGCTTAATTTTTTTTTACATTTTAAATAAAAACGTAGACTTGGCCATCGCATGATTCGATTGTTTAGTACCGATGTATCATATAACACAGCACTTCAGGAAAACAACCTGGTTTATCACCAAAGTCTTTCCGAATGGACTACTAAACAATCGAACCATGCGATGGCCAAGTGGATGTTTTTATTTAAAATGTAAAAGATTTTTAATATTGATATGATAATAACTTAAGACAGAAAGTTCAAGTAGGGACTAAATAAATTAAACTTCTTGGTATTACATAGATATCACAACTTTTTATGGTAGAAAGACTGACCTGCGACACTTGTTTTTTTACAGGATATTTTTGTTGTGATAATCCTGTTACTATTTATTATAATACGGCAGCCACTAATAAGTCGTCTGTTAAAAACTTATAAAAATATAATATAATTAAGAATGAAATCCTCAAATCGGATAACATCAGAACGACTGTATCGAATTTGATAATTAATGTGTGTTGTGCATGGGCTGCATGGTAAAGGTTGTAATATTTGTATTGAACATGTTTCCAAGAATAGAATTCATTAAAATATATCAATTTTACAAAGAAAGGAGTTAAGCCGCCAATTAGTTTTTCGTAAATATATTCAATGTACCTACAGACACACGGATTTTACTGTTTTATTATATGTTTAGATTATCTGCAATACGTCTGTTGGGGGGTCAGCCGGTACATAATTATCGTATAAAAACCGCGCTACAGAGGGGACAAATTGGCACATGACGAGTTTTTATCACAATTAATTTAAAACGTGATCAATTATTATGCATCACTAATCAACACAGGGACATGTGATCAACAGATCCCTTGCAACTGCGTCCTATTTATAGAATTATATGAATACTATCTGTGCATTGGGCTCCGCCAGTGTTTGTAGGGATAAAAGTGTACTTTTGTGCTATTCCAGATAATCTGTCTGTGCCAATTATCATAAGAATCTTTTCTGTCGCTTTCATCATCATCATCATCATCATCATCATCATCATCATCAGGCGTAAGATGTCCACTGCTGGACATAAGCCTCGCCCATAGAGTGCCAAAGGTTAGACACAAGCCACTTGCATCCAGCGTCTCTCTCTCTCTCTCTCTTTCTCTCTCTGTCGCTTTCACGTGAAAGGAACGAAACACTCGTACAGTAATACCAAGAAATGACGCAAGTTACGGTTGGTGGGACAGAGCCTAAGTACTTTAGTTTTTATGGTCAATCAGCAGTCGGTACCATTTTCATGACTAGTCGCCCATATACATCCGCATAGAGGTTAGGTTCGATTAGGTTGCAGGCACGTTGCCCTCTTTCCTCCTCTACCCCTATGGGCCACCTGCTTACACACCGGACCAAACGCGACAACACAGCTGACACTTTACGCCGGTATCGAGTAAGCGAGAGGTACCTCCCTGGTCGTGCCGAACCTTTTAAAACCTCTTTCTAAAACATTAACTATGTTTCAGGTGACAAAAACTTCCCATCACGGTTCAAGCCTTGTCGTGGTGGGTTTAAGTAGCTCTAGCCTAGCCGAAGCCAATGGAAACGAGGGGGTTGTTCTGTACCCATGTGAACCCGGAGCAGATGCATGTCACCGCGTTACCAAAAAAATCTTCATTGGAATTGTTTGTCATGCAAAAAACTTGACATTTTTTTAAACTAAGAGTTGACAACCCTCGTGTTTTAATATGAAGCTTATTACTATACCTGCATAAAAAGTCCGGTAACCCCACGACGAATCCACTCGTCCAATATTGAAATATATTACATTCATTAAAACGCTTAATGTCATCGAACCAATCAACGGCGTGTTAATTAAATTATGGGAAATATGTTTTAAAATATATTTTGGCGCAGCTTAAAGCTCAAGCTTTATTGGGCAGACTATTAACCGGTTCCCCAGGTGCGGATCAAACATTTACACTGTGTGTTTCATCGTTAATATTTCGGTTGTAATAAATGTTAAAATATTTATTTCATTTGGAAATTGAATTTATAACGAAACGCGTTGATAGATGGGAATTTATTTACATTTTATTACATTTCATCTCTTGTCATGATTGAAAATGTTCAAAATTCAGGACAGCTTTTAATGAAATTTTACATTTAACTGTCTAAATTCAAATAACGTATATTTCAGACTTATATTAATTTAAACAGTCTACGAAACTGGTTGGAATTTGGAAATCAAGCATTTTAATGGGAATCTAAGCTAAGAAAGAATTTTTTAATTGTATGCCAAAGGAGTATAATTTGAAAATAATTTTTTTTTTATTAATAATATGAATTGGATGCAGATAATGCGACATATAACTATGACCTAATGAATACAGCGCGGCGGTCGAAGTTTCGTCCCACAA
>LUGF01051877.1:170626-195972 GCA_001625245.1 Calycopis cecrops | reverse complement strand
AACAGCATATTTGAAAAAAAAAAAAACAATTTTCATATCCATCAGAGTCAACTTCATTTGAAAAGCAATATCGACAGATGACATGACGTCCGATATTAGAGTAAAAACTGTATGATGAAATGCACTACACACATAGTTCACACGATATACGTTGAGCCACATACCTAATGTAGGTACGAGTGTATGTCTCAGCGTATACCAATGTATGTGGCTCAGCATACCTCGACGGATTTCGAGGAGTGTGTATCACCCAAACATTAGGGAACGTGGTTGTAAATAATGATTCTGCAGCATACTTTAAGTTTGGTGTGGTGAGTTGCTATATGGAACCTTGACCATTTCTCCTTAAGACAACAGGCCCTTGATAAGTAGGTACCGACTAGGCGTTCTATCTGGAATATGCTGAAACACCATAGGAACAAAACATACTGTAGATGGTGTAATGGTAATAAAAAATTATACTATACATCCCATCGAACCTCGCCCAGACTACACGAGTGGCTTAGTCTCTAGTCAAATACACTATGGGATCACGACGCATGGTATCAACTTTCACGACGTAAGCTCATACTTTGTTGTATTCTGTAGAAATTGTATATCTTACTGAACTATTCAAGTGGCATCGTACATTTCCAACGAAATATCGATACCATCAACCATCAACAGTCTTATAAATCATTCAACTAAGTGTCACACTGAAACAATATTCACGAGTCCAGTATCTCAAAGTATCACTTTGTAACGTTGGCGTAGTTTGGTCATTAACTTGCACGATACTCCTTGAACCTACCGTAACGTGTTTCGCAACACGGGAGGTAAACGAATTTACCTTAAACCTGAGTACTCCGGGTGGCAGGTAAATTAATTACCCACCGGAGCGCTGAAGACGAGCGCCTTATGGGAGGTAGTGTAACAAGTTTGTGGGAGCTTCAGCTGAAATTGTTTACTGAAGTCGACAGGTACTTAATGATTCGCTTCGAATACTCGTGTGTAGCAGCGATGCAAATATTTACTAGTTAATGTTAAATGTTCGTTTACAGAACTGTTTCTTACTTTGCTAGTCCTAGAAGTTGTTAAGTGGGTATTAAGTTTCACGATTGTGAATTTCTCTACTATAAAAAACATAAAGACCAAGTCAAATGTTATCATTATTAGAAATGTTCATAGCCCTAAAAGCTAGAATCCGGTCGCGGAGTAGAGAGAATTTTGTACGTTAACCTATTATTACTGTCTCTTTCTTTTCCAAATTAAAATAATCTATCTTGCTCACTCAAGATAATCTGTGCGAGCGAGACACAATATATTAAATTGACGAAACGAATGGGACGGTAATAATTGGTCAACGCACGAAATTCTTTTTACTCCCCGACCAGTCTCTATTCAATATATCAACAAAATACAAAGACCGCTATTGAATAATCGAATCGATTATCTTCATGACATAGTCTAATAACACTTATTAGTTACATCAAATACTGACATTAGATTAACTGTTATTAATATGATAGACTGTTATTAATATCTTCATTGATTTAGATAACATAAAAACAGTTTTTAGATGAATAGCTATAAAGAAAGGGAGGTATGATGTTATATAAACTGACTAGTTCCATCCCTCTGTTTTATCCGAGTAAGTTAAGATCTCGATGAAACATACGCATGAAACATTCTACAACTTATTTTCCAAACTGCTCCGAACCGTTTCTTAAAAATATTTCGTTCCATTTCGAAGGTGTTCAACAAGAAACAATGTGACACGAGATTATACATAGGAAAAGAATCAACCATTAATTATATAGAAATATAAAAAAACTTTATCTTTTACTAGCTGCGCCCCGCGGTTTCACCCGCGTAAATTTCGATCCCGTGAAAAATAGAAAATCATCCCATGGCATCCCATAGGAACTCTTTTTTCGGGATAAAAACTATACTATGTGTTAATACAAGTTGCCCTCTATATGTGTGCCAAATTTTATTCATAAAAATCGGTTCAGCAGTTTTTCGTGAAGGAGTAACAAACAAACAAACATACAAACTATCGCATTTATAATATTAGTAGGATTAGGATAAGGATGGTCTGGACTGCGATTTCATTTGACCGTATATAATACAAGCCATTACAAGTTTGTATTAAAACAATGTAACATCCAGATTTAAGCTTCTCAAATGTACGTAACAGAGCATTAATAAGTGCATATGCACTGCCACATGCTTGATTGAGCTACTGTAATGTATTAAATGTCCCTAGCGAGTGTAATGTCCCATTTCAAATGCACGGAAATTATTCATATGACCAAAAATTTGCATTCAGATTTGCTGTAAACAGTAGGAAGAGATTTATATTTGTGTGGTCTCCAGCTTTGAGCATATTTAACATAATAAATAAATAATAATAATAAATATCTGTGGACTTTACACACCACGTTAGCCTAGCCCCGTGCTAAGTACCGCGGAAGTAGACAACGGAATATATTTAATATGTTTTATAAATTTAAGAAGTTTTATATATTTAAGATTTTTATTATAGAAATACATATAATACATAGATAAACATCCATGACCTAGGCGGGATTCGAACCCGCGACCCCTGGCGCAACACGCTCCGCTTATCCGAGCCCTGTACCACTGCGCCAGCATGTCGTATTATATAATATTAGTACATAATTTATATAAGTACTTATCATTGTATTTATAGAGATTCAGCGAGCTCATCTAAGGAGCTCTGATATAGGGAATATATTTATCACTGCCTCGTGGTAAGCATTTTGATCAATCGCGAGGGGTTCGAGTCCCGGGTCGGACCGAGTGTTATTAGGATTTTTCACTTTTCTTATCAGTAATTTTTAGCATCGGGATTAAAGTACTACTACTTTTAACATCAATCATATCAGTCCACTTGTGATCGTGACTGCTGTGAATCCTCTGAAATATCTGGCTTGTTAACAAAATAAACATAATACAGCATACCTTTTCATCGCGAAAATATATTTCTCGTAAGTTAAATCTCAAGTACTTAATTAAACAAGTAACCAGATACTAAGAATCCTTTCGCTTGAAAAAAATATTGAAACTAAGGGCGACAGCATACGATACTTTTAGCAACGGCGATCGGCGGTTTAAAAGCTCTTTAGAAGCTGAGAGCAGCGACGAGACGCTCCCAAGCGCACACTTAAAAACGCGGGACGTGGCGATTTGGTCGCAAAAAGCGCAAGAGTCGTCGCTAAGGGCTGATGGGTGGGTAAGGTGTGCTGTCACACGCGAGACTTTTAGACGCGGCGACTGGCGACTCAGTCGCTTTTTAGACGATGCCAGCGACTAGAAGCGGGGAGCGCACACTTCTAAGACACCAGACGCGGCGACTTAAACGCTAATGTATGTCAATTAATGTCAATTAACGTCTAAATGCAAATGCGATCGCTCGCAGAGAGTCGCTAAATCCTGCGACTGCACTTATGCAGTCGCAAAGTCGCCAGTCCCTGCGTCTAAAAGTCTTGTGTGTGCTGTGGCTCTAAATCGCGCGATTCCGATGGCGCGACCCTGAACAAAAGGAAATCAGTGAACCTATTACGACTTTTAATGACTTAAGTTGTGACAAAATACTTATTGTTCTTCCATAGTTTATGGGTACAATCTTTTGATGACTAAATAATATATTTATTTCCTTAAAATAATCCACAAAGTTTCGAACAGAATACGTTCTGTGTGATATAGCTATAGGATACATCCCGATCTAAAGACTGGTTTACGTTATATCTCTTTACGACGTCGGAAGCTGGAATATACGCCGTAGAGAAATGAACGAGTGTTCTTCGAACTTTTACAATGACTTATGGCTTATCCGTTACACAGCCGTAGTAAGAGGTAGTGCCATGCTGCTTGCAGCGGAATTCTTCTCGCTGACGCAATACCGGCGTAAATGGACAGCTTCGCTATAGCGTTTAATGTGAGTAGCCGGTGGCCCATTGGAGGAATAGGTGAAGGAGGTACGCATCTGCATAATACGCGGGTGTTAATGGACGTCGGTACTCATCCAACTGCTCCGATTGCTCGTTTGTCCTTCGCGAGGGCCTGGCACAGGACCTGGAGTGCGCTGGAGCGCGAAGAACGCGCGCGACTGCGCGAGTAAAAAGGTGAGCACACACGGAGCAATAAAAGAAAAAAAAACAGAAGTCAGACTAGATAGTAAGACCACAGCACGATCTTCGGGACGACACCGGAGTCGTCGTATGTGTGACGTGACCCCAGAATGGGGAGATGACCTATTAGGGACAGGTAGTGAAAAAATAATTTGTAAGGGTTCATACCCGCGTTTTACTCGTATAACCGCAAGGTTAAAAGGGCCATGGAAAGGTTGGAGGGTCCTGCTCGTTCGTCCTATGTTATAAAAAATAGCCCTAAACAAATGGGAACATTAAATTGCCAACAGCCTTGGTAGGAAAAAGTATAAATAGAGAACAGTGTATTGAAATAAGAGAATTGTTGATCTTGAAACGTAATCTCCTCCGTTCGCTCTAGGAACGTGCCTCTGTAACAATCCGTTGATTTCGCGCTAAGTCCGCCTCACAAACAATATTAAAATATTTGGACCGAGAAAAACAATACGAAACTACTTCTATTTGCAAATGTTTACCAAGTACGCGTTGCGGTTTGTTATCATAAGGCCTATAATCCCTTCAAGGACGAGACTTATCCCTTACAAAGGACAGGCATGCCGCCGACGTGCCCTATTGCCCATAGTTCCAGGGAGTTAGTGGGTATTCAGCTTATGCCAGGTCAAAAAAGATTCCATCCAGGCTCAATGCGCAAATTCAAGTGCCGAGAAAGTAAAAATCCGCGCTTCCTCTACCGGGACCACCGGAATCTCACATACTGCACGAAACGCGACAGCGTAGTCACTACTGTCGGCCCAGTCCAGCTGAAAAGCAATGAGAGTATTTTGTTGAACGCTACCAAGTACTACCAAGCTACACTGATACCGAAGACACCACTACCATCATTGATCATTCCATCCAGTAGCACACGGCTTCTCAAATTTATAAATCAGGCCTATTACGTCCCGAACCATATTCTAGTTATAGTCGCATGTGAGAATCGAAAATTACAGGATTTCCAGTATGTTATTTACTGCCTGTGTTATTACTGCCCACCGTTAAGGATTTCCGCTCCACCTTCCGTTGCTACCACACGCCCAGATATTGCATTAATAAATACAATATCTGGTGATATTCCAGGATTCATTTCCATTTCTTGGGAGTAACTTTGATGGGCGCGTCGCTTGGCTACACCCTATGTAACGAAAAACAACCGTCCTAATCAATCAGACAAGATCCTTACTCGTATCATCTAATCTCTCCACTGCAGGACGTTGATATTTCAATGAACGTTAATATTGGCTCTCCTATATTTTCCAGATAACCTGCCTCTTATGCTTACCTACATATCCTTAAGAAAACCCTTTTAAATAGATTATTCAGCGGTGATAGTGTATAAACTTGCCAATAGATTGACGCCGCGCAGATGGTGTAAGCTCGATATAAGTTATGATAAACTCAATATCCAAGTGAAGCATATTTCAAAGCCTGATAATGCGTAAATCCAGCGCACACAAGAGCCGTGACAAAGTACCCCTGCACCCTCGAGAGTCTCTGATGCATCAGCAAAGTTATCCTATGTGATAATGCGTTCTTTAAGACTCAACGCACACTGACGTAGTGGCAAGCAATCTATAAATATAATAAAAATGGTAAAATTTGTGTGTCTGTACATTGAATATATTTAAGAAAAACGAATTGGGGGCGATGTTAAAATAGTATTAGAACACTTTTCAATGTTTTTTATTTTTTGTAGGTTTGTCTGGGCTGATCTCCGAAACTACTGGACGGATTCGAATGAATCTTTTTGTGGTGTATACTGAGCATGGTCAATGGTCAAAACACTTTTTGCTGCAGTAAAATCGCTTATTCCTGCGGGAAATCAGAATTTCGGCACAGCAAACAGTAACAAATCACTTTGATTAGGTATAACATTACTACGACGAACGAAGTCGCAGGCACCAGCTAGTGGGCAATAAGAGCGTCACACCACCCGTAAACAGAGCCACAACTTGTGGCTGTGAGACCGTTTGTGGTTCGCTAACGACTCATGAACTCTGCTGCGTCCTACCTCAATCGCGTAAACCTTGACCTGTGCATTATGTGCTATGACGATCTGTGCAGGTATGTGCTATGACGATCAGATGCTCTTTTTGAATTTGCGCGGAAATCCAAAGACTTTAGTGGCATGCTTGTGNNCGCCATTGACCTCGTATACTGTAGTGCCACGGATCGGTCAGCAAGCCGTCACCTCGACCAACGCTCGGTCCTACTAGGGACTGGAGTCCTCCTAAAACTGGGGCTGATTCAAAAACCTAAAGCAGTACCTTCCGATGTCGCATAGTGGTCAGCTTTCCACTATGAGCCCTGATTCCAGTTCAGCGCTTAGCGCCTTAGCCACACTCCGTCCGTTGTCTGTGGTCTGCTCCGCAGCCTCCATCAAGGACATGACCGTGTGGCAGGAAGACGTCGGCCCCAAAACCTGTCATGGGCATTGACCAGACCGCGCTCGACAGTGACAAATCCGCCCCTCCCAGTGTTACAAGTCACACAGGTAGTGCTACGCTGCATGCATGCATGTAGCCGAATTGGGCCGGTACGACAGAGGAGGTACCTCTCACTTACACGAGACCGGCGTAAAGTGACAGCTGTGTTGTACAGCCGGTATGTAAGCATGTGACCCAAGGGGGTGGAGGAGGAAGGAGGGCAACGCATCTGTATAACCTCTATGCGGATGTGTATGGGCATCGGTACTCATGAAAATGGCTCCGATTCCTCGCTGACCCCCTGATGCTATAAAACACACAGCCACTTAGTATTCTAAATCAAATTATCTTTTTGCCCGTAATTTCTTGCTAAAGAATCATAAAAACAGTTGCAATATATCGTACCGGCTCGATCAGGGACAACCTTTGCTCAATGAACGCAAAAACAATTAACTATCGAGGTTAATTAAATGGCAATTTGCACACGTGATAGACACATCAATCATGATCATCAACTCCTCTCCAAACAGCTTACTCCAAACAACTTAACCCTAAGGTCAAGGAGATTTTTTATCATTATATGTAGTGAAGGAAAAATCAACCAAATTAATATTATTGTCTGATCATCTTCATCATCAGACGGAGGGCGTCCACAGCTGGACATCCTCCCCCATAAAGCGCCAAAGGTCACGGTCACGATCCTTTGGCGTCCTGCAGTGGCTCCCCGCCACCTTTACCACACCTAATGTCCAATGTAGCTGATAAAATAGTAGAACGATAGTAACCCAAATATATAGTATAGAGTTATAGAGAATTAAACTACACACACCGTCCGCGGCTTCGCTCGCGTGGTAAAAAAAAATTGTACATATTTCCATGGCACTTTACAGTCCTTCAACTATCTCCATACTAAATATCACATCGATCCTTTGATCTGATTTGAAATGAGAGAGGAACAAACTTTCACATTTATAATATTAGTATGGATAGAAACATTGTATGATTACGTAAACGAAAAAAAGAAATGTAACTAAATAAAATGGACGGTATTCACATTAATTTCATAAATATAGTGTTGGTGTGCGAGTTCCCCAGAAACGGATCGATTTTTATTGCAGAAAAATTGTTCTTATTTCCGGATACAAATATGTATAATTTTTTAACGCGATATTTATACATTAGTAAACTAATATTATGTGTGTCTAATGTGTCTAGAACAAAACTACTTTATAATGATAAATTGTTTTAACCTTTCACGATTTGTATTCATATTTGTATACTGTAAACTCTACTACTCGTCTACTCTAGTCTACTCGTGACCACGGCCGTTGCATTGCGGCCGAAACGTCGAGAGTCGAGGTAAATACTTCGATTTTATAAAAACGCGATTAAGTCCCGTTTACAGTATACAAATACTTTATAATGTATCGAAGACTGTGTTTATTGTTTATGCTTATACTATAGCCACGAGGTAGTAAGAGGTAGTGCCACATAATAGTGTCACACTGCATGCACGCATGTAGCTTTACGACTGGGGAGGTACCTCTTGCTTACACGATACCGGCGTAAAGTGACAGATGGGCTGTCGCATTTCGTTCGGAGTGTAAGTAGCCGGTAGCCAGTGGAGAGGGACGGAGTAAGGAGGGCAACGCATCTGTATAACATCTGTCTACGTGCGACGGTATTCATGAAAACGTCTCCGACTGCATGTTTTCCCCTGCCATCGGCCGTCTCGTTCGTTGAAAGAGCAGCAGTGGATAAGGGCTGATAATGACGAAGAATGTTTTCAATTGTACCGTTTGAAGGTCAAGCGTTAAACGGCGCAATAACACTACTTCACCCCTCTTAATTGCCCTCGCAATCAATTTGATGATGTTTTACACAGAAAAAACAATCAACTAAAGTATGTTTGTGGCTCCGGCAGGCCGAATTTATCCACCTTCAACTTCACTAATATACAGTCTTCATTTCATAAATTACCGTCGTTAGACGGATACCGTAATTAGAAGCATTGCTGGCGAATGCGGCCTGCGCAACCCGGGGCGGACTGCTGACGGTGATGATGATGGCTAAAGGCGTATTACAAAGTGCGGTACAGTCCGTTGTCGCGTGTAGTGCGGCTTATGAAAGGCCTATTGGGATGTGGTGAATGAGAGCAATGCATTAGTATATGACGATTTCAACTAGTCATCAATAGCCAAACTAACTACGAAAACAAGTTTGTAATGTATTGTGGTATCTACATATTAATAAGTGAGGCGAAAACTTTAGGAACATATTTACGGACGGAGGAGTATGAAATTTGGCACACTTATAGTTTACGTGTAAGAGAAGTGCAGAACGGTAATAATTAAAAAAAATGTTTATAAAGTGCTTTAAAGAAAACTTTTTTATAGCATAGAAGGCAAACGATCAGTTGGGTCACCTGATGTAAAGTGATCACCAACGCCCACAGACATCCGTAATACCAGAGGTCTAACAAATGAGTAGCCGACCTTTGAGGAAAGAATAAGCTCCTTTCTTGAAGATCCCTAGGTCGTATTGGAACGTGTGTTGTCATGATAACGTGTAATGTTATGTGGTCGAATTTTCAATCTGTTATTTTGCCCTACAATAGTGTATTTCAGTCGAGATACCGACTGCAGCATTATATGTATTGATAAATTATAGCCTAAGCCTAAATGTTACCGAGGACTAATATTTAAATAACAAAAAGTTTTGTCAAAATCTGTCCGGTAGTTTTTGCGTAAAACCCGCAAAAGACAGAATGATGTCTTCTACAGTTTTATTACATATATATTACCAATTTACTGTGAAGCATTAAAATGCAGGACTTGCGTTTGCTATTAAATAAAGAGGCTTATGGGGAACATCAATACGATTCCAATGATGGCATTGTTCAGTAATAGGTTTTACTTACTAGCGTTTTTATATTTTATTTCCTGCGTAAAATTTATTTTTCCCGCTAGAGAACTGAAGAGTTCTCTAAAAAAATTTCATATTTTTGAGTTATATGTTATTTAACAAGTACTCTTATTGTACGTTCATTCATCTACCTCTCTCAATAACAATGGCACTACCGTGGGGCGTATGAAGGCTCTCTCCGGCTTACCAATTAATGCCTAATTACGTAATACGTATGGTATTATATAATATTAATAGATACATATTATCAGCCAGATGTGCAGGACATATTATAGTACACAAGTGCACTCTCTATTCCCTCACTCTCATATTCCGATGGGACGGCAATCCGACACGACCGGAGAGAAATCAGGTGCAGGACCGACGGCTTAACGTGCTCTCCGAGGCACGGGGGTGTATCACCGCTAACTTCCTGACTCCGGACTGTTATTAGAAATTGAAAAATCCCAATAATAATTTCTGGTCCGACCCGGGATTCGAACCCAGGACCTCACGTCTGTGGTTGAACACGCTTACCACTAGACTACGAGGTAGTCATATAGGTCTGTGCATGTACAGCCAGCAACAGTAGATTTACATTAGATCAATGTAGATCATAAATCAGAGTTATTCCAATGGCTATTGAAAACTAAAATATACTTTTTGTCTTATTTTTTTATTAAATAAATACTTTTGTATACCTCACGTGTGTCTATACTTTTTAAATTTTCTCAAGAAATTTGGAATAATGTTACTACTGCGTTCTACTCCAATCAATGAGCCCATAAAAGAAATAAACATACAAACAAATAGATGTTTATATTTACATGGATACTTGCGACATGTTATTATTTTTCTCGTGCGTTCTCGATAGTAGATAGTTTTTTATGCGCTCGAAGCAATGTACAGATCGCAGGCAAACAATCCCGTCCAGTATGATGGAAACATGTTGTGTGTTCCACTTCAACTGCTGTATATACAGAACATATCTGTTTTCACTCTGTATTGGTAAGAAGCAATATATTCGCGTATTGTTGAAATAGCCTGTACTGTATACCCTGTGGTTTGATTATTTATAAACTGCAAGGTTTTTAATACACATTAATACCATACAACAGGACCCTTTGTCGACACTCGTAGAGTTTGCATAAAAATCCGATGTGCCGTTTTACCACTAGATGCGCTGTCAAATACCTACATAGACAAACACAAATTCTAAAACTGTTGGTATATGTTTTCTTGTTGTAGGCTGGTCGTAGTTAGTTGGCTAGAATGGGATAGGTATTCTAGGTCTTTTATTCAACTTTATTTTGAATATCCTCAATGTCCAGACTTTGGACTAACCTTAGCTTAAGTATCTATATAGATACCATGCACGTGTATCTTGGCACGCAGTAAGATTATTGAAGTGAAAAGTTTGCGATGTGCGATTATCGGTGGGGGTAAAACTTGTACCGACAGCAACTTACGTCATCTGTCAGTGGCAGGCCGTCGCGGCAACTTTGAAGAGAGCCTTGTCTTACGACAACAATTTAGAATAACCACTTGAAGTTGGTGAGTAAAAATGTCAAATATTCAGTTCAATGAAATTGGTGTGTACATTATCAAAAAGTGTTTTAATATAATTTTTTAGAAATACCAAGTCTATAATTACGTCTGTTTTTGTTCAATAAAGAAATTATAAAAAAAAACTATATTTTTATAAAATCGTAAAATAAATTACCTATAAGATATTAAATATTAATAATTTACGTAGATTTTATAAGATAAAATTAAATATAGATAACTAATGATCATGAGAATAATAAATTATTTAAGCTTTCGCGTGAATCTGACGAAAGTGAAAACTGAGATGACCTACTCGGATAATTTTATACCTTACCTATGTCTAAGGAAATAGTATCTTTTTAATAAAACGCTATATTTTTTTCATAATATAAACGAGCAATAGATAATAAATAATGACTACCGACGCCCATAGACATTCGCATAGATGTTATACAGATGCGTTGCCCTCCTTCCTCCTCTTCCTTCCTCCTCCCTCCATGGGCCACCGGCAACTTAAATTATATAAATATTAAATTTTAATAAGAACAAATATTTTGCAGTAACATTTATGAATCGAATCATAAGATCATATTTTATTCATTATAATATCTTAAATCAAGAAGCACACAAGCAACTGCTTTCCGTTCACTGCAGCAACCATGAACAATCACCACTGAGATCTAAATGTATTGAGAACTGGTACTGTGATGTACTGTGTTATTGATATTAACATGTAGGTATATGTGTGAGTTATGTCCAATGGGAACATACGTAATCGATCATATTACCGTGAATCGTATTGTTTGATTTCACACGTAATGTAATTTTGTATGCACTGTTATAGTTGTTATCGCATACTCTTCGTTAAATCGATTACACGATTACGTAAAGGACGTATACTTATAGTAAAATTAAAGAATCGACTATTGTAAAATACTAGCTTACAGCCACCGCACGCATGCTACTTTTAGCATCAGCGATTTGGACGCTTTTTAGAAGCCCAGCGCACACTTAGGGACAACTCACACCGAAAGAGAGGCGAAGGGGTGCGAAGCGCTGCGCCTCGCCGGTAAAGAAGGCGTATGGGTTCCCGCGACTGCTCGAAAAGTCGCTGGAATGCTACAGAAGTGGAGAGAATTCAATAATAAGTATTACATTATTGAAAATAAAGTTAAAATTCATGATACTGAAAGTGCGCTCCGCTTCGTTGCCCTTCGCCGCTCTTGCGGTGTCAGTTGCGCCTTAAAAATACCGATCGTGAAAGTTTAGTCGCAAAGCGACTGCGAGTGTTACGTATCGAGTATCGCAGGAGTAGCAAAATCGCGCGATTCCTATACCGCGATTAATCGCAGAGTCGCAAAATCGTGATGCAGCATCGATGAAGTTGCAGAAACGCCGATCGCCCCTGCTAAAGGTAGCGTGTGTGCTGTCGCCCTTACCCGGCAAACTTCGTAGCGTCAGAATCAATAAATAAAAAAGCTGGCGTGTGTGCTGCCGCCCTTACCCGGCAAACTTCGTATCACGCCAGAATCAATAAATAAAAAAGCTGGCGTGTGTGCTGCCGCCCTTACCCGGCAAACTTCGTATCACGCCAGAATCAATAAATAAAAAAGCTGGCCGACCATTGAGGAATGTTTCAAATGTAGTAAAACTTCACAGGATTCTTAAGGTATTTTTTTTCTTTACTTACATTTTAAACCTTTCCATGGTCATCCACAAACCATTCATAACTATAATAACTAAATAGGTGCAGCAACAGAAAATCATTTTTATATCAATATATCGGTATTTGTAAATTCAATAATTGCAAAACAGAATACAAATGTATATTCAAATTATGATCAAGTCCAAGAACAGACTATAATGAGAGATGATAAATAAAATAAAGAGCTATATTATAATACAATGATTGATTCAAATATATGACTAGCTGTGCCCCGCGGTTTCCTCCGCGTTTAATTTTTAAGAAATCAATATAAACTTCAACACCCTATTTCATCCCCTTAGGGGTTGAATTTCTATAAATCCTTTTTTAGCGGATGCCTACGTCATCTACCTGCATGCCAATTTTAAGCCCCATCCGTCCAGTGGTTTGGGCTGTGCGTTGATAGATGTCACCTTCGAGTTTGTATATATAGACGAAAATAATGAATGAATGATTATTATTAAACCTAATTATTTATCAGGTGGAAAGACAATCTCCGTGATCTCCGATCAGGATACATGCGAGTAGCATCGGTCGGCTTGTCGTTCATTAAAAGAGACCCATGCCCAGCAGTGGACAGGTCTGATAATGATGATGAAGCGAGCTTAGACTCTAGTCCCCACATATTGAATATTATTTGAAAAATATTACATTTGCAAAGTCGTTGTAGTGATAAATCCACTTCAATTCTATCCTACGGATAATATCGGATCGGAAATATCAACAATATCCAACATGACATGAATATCAATATTGATAACAGTAAAAATATTGCATATTATTTTCAGATTTGAGAATATCTGTTATGAAGTTTCTTCCTTAGCATGATCGACAACTATCATGTAATTGTAGTAGATCATGCTTGATTAAAAAAAGAATTCGTAAGCAATTTTATAAATGAAAGATTTGATGTGTAGTTGGGATGGTATAACGATACGACCAGAGACAAATCAGGAAACCAAAGCATGGGCCTGATGCAACGTCTTATCTTTCCGACTAGCATTATAACTAGGAATTGAAAAATAACTAAGTCCTTTATCCAAGCCGGGACCCGGGACCTCGCAGTATTAGAACCACTAAAATAAGAGTCAATTTCGTAATATAACAATGACACTATGTCTAATTTGTTGCTCATTATGTTTAAATTCATGAATATAACGTGTTCATGGCTAGCGACGCTAATAGACATCCGCAAAGAGATTATACAGATGTGATGTCCTCCTTTCTTCTCATTCATAGGCCACCGGGTACTTACACGCCGCACCAAACGCGACAGAACAGTCACTTTACACCGCTATGAGTATATGTAACCCATTTAAAACTACAACTTTATTGCTAGATAATAAAACTGAATACGCGACGTAAGGCACATGAAAATTTTATAAGTCGACAGGTTAGTTTTTGAGTTGCAACTACCAGGAACATTACTCTTGTACATTCGCACTTTACAACCATAAAGTGCAGCCACATAAAATTCCGCACGGCGGACGACAGGTAGCACGGTCATAACTTTGCAAGATTTTTATACCGCATCGAACGTATGATGCGAGTACAAAGTTGCAAATTGCAAAGTTTTATAGGATTATGTACATTGTATATTTATAACGTACTAGCCGTTGCCCGCGGATTCGATCGCGTGGTAGAAAAATATTCACATACTTACATATCACAGCGATCCGTTGATCCGATTTGATGTGAAAGGACAGACAAACGACACTTCGCTTTTATAATATTAGTATGGATTCAAGAACATAATATTATACTTTGGATACTTTACGTTACGTTTTATTAAGTTTTTAGGAGCTAGTGCAATGTATGCCCATGCATAAATCGAAATGGATTTGTAAAATACTATGAATAAATTTTAAATCTATATCATATCAGTCTTAGCTAATGATTTCATAAGTTTTAATGATTTCTAAGGGATTTTAAATACTTAAATATATCGCAATAAAATCTTTTCATACAGTTTTTAGTTTTTACAATCAATCCTTATTGTTTAATACTTTATTATTATTCAAACCTCATCTATTCATATAATAAAAAGTAAAATCCGTGTGCCTGTACATTGAATATTAATAATTTATATATTAACGTAAAACTAATTGGAGGCGATATTTAAATAGTATTAGAACACTTTTCAATGTCTTTTTTTTTAATTTTTGTTCTAATTCTATTTTAACATCGCCTACAATTAGTTTTTTTCTAAATATATTCAATGTTCAGACACACGGTTTTTACTGCTTTATTATAATATGTATAAATCGATTAATTTCAAAATAATTTAATGAGTTATTTGGCATCTTTTTTTTTTATGGTATAGGGGGGCAAACGAGCAGTTGTAGCCATTTTCATGACTACCGACGCCCACAGACATCTGCATAGAGACTGTACAGATGCGCTGCCCCCCTTTCTCCTCCCACCTCCATGGGCCACCGGCTACTTACACACCGCACGAAACGCGACAGCACAGCTGTCACTTCACGCCGGTCTCGTGTAAGCGAGAGGTACCTCCCCGGTCGTGCCGGCCCAATTCGGCTGCATGCAAGCATACAGCGTAGCACTACCTCTTACTAAATAATCTAATCTAATAACTAATCTGATAATACTTTGTCAAAATGATATAAATATCGTCAAGCAGCCCAAATTTGGGCCGACTACCGGCGTAAAGTAACAGCCGTGTTGTCGCGTTTCGTGCAGTGCGTAAGTAGTCGGTGGCCTAAGGAGGGTTGTGGAGGAAGGAGGGCAAAGTAACTATGGCTCTCGCAAGCCTAGAAAATTTCTCCAACTGCTCGTTTGTATTACAAAAATAAAAAGAAAAAATGGACTCCGACCTCATGAACTTCGACATAAAAGTGGCCGTGAGGAAAATAACAGTAATTTCAACGGTAAGATAATGGCAGTTGAACAGTTGTCGCATAACTACTATATTATAGATGTATTTTTTTTACATTACTGAAGGACAACATATTTTTCTTAGTAAGAAGTAGTGTCACTGAGGAGGTACCTCTCGCTTACATTATACCGGCGTAGTGACAGGTATACTGTCGCGTTTTGGTGTATAAGTACCCGGAGGCCAATGAGGAGGGAGGGCAGTTCTGTATAACCTCGGTATGTCGGTAGTGATGAAAATGGGTGTGACGTTTACCCCCTATTTTTTAAACGGGCTTTGGCCCACCACTCGTTCCCACCGCTGCTACTCCTGTGTCGCCAGGATCAACAGCGGCAACACACTTGACCTTTGATATGATCGCAGGGAGCCCGAGGGAAAAGCTAAATCTGCCTTGGGACCCGCAACGAATTTATTCAGAAGAAAGTAGGAGGAGAAGAAAGTAGTTCCAATTTCACTCCCCAACCCCCTATGCTTAAAAACCAACTGATCATATTATATACATAATGTAAGGTTATAAGTTGCAGAATATTGGTCGTCTTGGCGTTAGTTAAAGGAGCCCTATATCTAGCAGTAGTTGACTGCCTCGTGGTCTAGTGGTAAGCGTGTTCAACCACAGACGTGAGGTCCCGGGTTCGAATCCCGGGTCGGACCAAAAATTGTTATTGGGATTTTTCAATTTCTAATAACAGTCCGGAGTCAGGAAGTTGGCGGTGTTACATTCCGTGCCTCGGAGAGCACGTTAAGCCGTCGGTCCTGCGCCTGATTTCTCACCGGTCGTGTCGGATTGCCGTCCCATCGGAATATGAGAGTGAGGGAATAGAGAGTGCACTTGTGTCTGCGCGCACACTTGTGCACTATAACATGTCCTGCGCAGATGGCACGTCTATACAGACGGCCGCCGTAGCCGAAACCGGCTAGGACGACATTATTTATTATTATTATATCTAGCAGTGGACCGATGAAAAGTGATGATGAAGAAGATTACATGGAGTAGTTGATGTTGTAGCAAAAAAAAATCAATAAGAAACAGAGAAATACGTAAAATTACACATCAGTAGAGGCTAGATGGAAAATCAAATAGAAATGAAAAATAAAGAGAAAAGTCAGTCTGGGCATGTTTGCATGCGCCAAACGACCAAACTCGTTTTGGGAGTTAATTGGAAAAGTCCATTGAAGGGCAATTTCCAGCGCTTAGGTTATGATACCTAGGAATACATTTCCCGCAAAGCCTTCAGTTTGTTTGAAATTCAAAGAGCACTGTGGGTATTGGAGTGTCAATTTCACCTACGATTTTTCCAATTAATATTTCCATCTTTACTCTTTAATTTTACAGTGTAGCAAATGAGCTGTTGGCTTTTACGGCGCTTAGGATACCTAGGAATGTCTATTACCGCAAAGTTATTCTTATTATTAGTATATTCCGTTTGCGTTTCAAAATATCGTGTAGTTTGATATATAAAGAGCACAAATATTCTCTGCTTTGAACTGTGGATATTGGAGGGTCAGTTTCAGATATGATTTTTCCATTTAACCTTTCCATCTTTCCTCTTTGATTTTATAGTATTAGTAAACCAGCAGTCGCAGCCTTTTGAACACTACCGGTTGAGGTTTACAGATTAATTGCTCCCCCGCTCCATGGGCTACAGGAAACCCACACACCTCATGAAAAGCGTGTCATATTACGGGACATATCCAGCGGGAGGTACCTCCGTAGTGTAACCGGTCATGCCGGCCCAATCAGGCTGTAACGCATGGCACTCTTCCAACGTTGCTGATAGTGTCCAAAAGATACACTTACATGAAACAAGTATCAAACGTATTTACATACAGTAAATAGGGTAGGTGAAGATATTGAGGATAGTTTGCTCCGAGTTTCAAACTTGGATCCCCTAACAATATAACATATTCCCTGTGTCATCGTTAACCTTATCGAATATTGCCACGGTATTTCGTAGATAGACATATTCAAACATTTGGATTTAGAAGTTATTTGTATTTTAATGAATACCATTTCTAAGAGCGATTTCACATGATTTTAAGTCGCGCTGCAGTAGCGTGATTCGTGTCCATACATTTATTTAATTATTAAGCACAAAATTTATAGTATAATATAAGACAAATCACATCCAAAACGATGATACATTTAGAATATAAATGTTATAAATTTTAAATTATACAGGTATTTAAATATCGCAGAAGCACAAGTGTAGCGCTGCGCTTGCAGTGGCGTGTGCCTTTTTACTCTTTGTTTTCGACGACAATGGCGTCGGAGAAGTAAGCAAAGGAGCAGCAACATGTGTCTCCGTTGGAATCCATATTGGAAATGAACTAGGAAAGTTTAGCGCGACTCTGAAGCGAGGTCGCGACTTGACAGACGATGTAATGTGAAGGGATTCGCTGTGCAGTGCTTCTGTCGCATGACAAAGTCGCCTATATGAAAGTGTTTTAAGACCTGCCAATAAGGGCATTCACATTTGCCGGTTAGAAGCAGTTTGTAAGTAGTACTTATGTAATTTGGTAGTAATGAGTAAAATGTTAAATAGCTGCTTAGTACTTTAATGATATGTGAAACCAGGCTAGGCTTACTATTCTTAACCGACTTCAAAAAGAAGGTTATCAATTCTCTATTTTCTTTATATTTGTGTCTCAGAACTTTTGACTGAGAAAACCATTTTTTTTGTTCGTAAGGGTATAATTTTAAGTTGGTCCCCATGTTAAGTCATGAACTATGTGATCCTCGAAACGAAGGCAACTCTCAAAGTGTAGGTATGTGCCTTGATTTTTATACACATATTTCAGTAATCGTTTAGACAATTCACATCTAGTTGTCGGAGTTTCATGATGCTGCTGATGGAAGGTAGTTACAGCTTCTTGGAATCATTAAGGTCTAGTTGTAAATTAAACAATACAATTGGAGATTTTCGCCTAACTTTTAACCTATTTTCGGTTAAAAGTTAATCAAAAATCTCCAATTGTAAATAATTCAAAATAATAATTCTTCTATAGTCTTATGCTCTATTAGAAAAATTAAACTAATGAAGGGATAACGTTACCGCTAAGTCAGGATCCAATGACCGTGCTCCCAAAATAATAAAGGGCAACCCTTTAATTTTCTATAATTTTGTGTTATTTCTTAAACAATTAGACGTTAGGGTCATATTTTCGATTTGTATCCAATACGTAGGTATAATATTATGTCTATGATCTGATAATTAACTATAGATATAATCTTTAATAATTTAATTTGATTTAAGAAAGATTTACTAATTTCACTATATAATATGTAAAATTACTCGAAATAATACTCATTCATTTATAGCATATGCAAAGTAATAAGCAAGCAATAAGCATAAAATAAAGTACAAAGTAATAATATAACCATACACTAACAATTTAAAAATTAATAAAAGAATATAAAAATATCCGACTTAATGCTACCGCAGCACAAAAAAAACTTTAAGTAATATGTTTGAGATTATCTCATGCGTTATGTATGACATTCTTACAGTTGGTGGCAACATAAAAGATTTAAGGTATGTAGGTATGCCGGTTCCTGTCCAGTGTTGGATTAAGCTAGCGCGGAGACTAGGAAAATTATTTTTAGAAGCCCTCTGCGTTCTATTTTTTCAGTAATAACTTGACGTAGATTGCTATACGCCTTGTATGGCCTACAGGGTCTCTACAGCAAACTCTATCGTGATGAACTCTATCATAATTTACCTGCATAATCCGGCACTGCTACAACTACAATATGTCACACTGAATACGACTTATATGTAAAAGTGCACAATATGGCTGTCGTTGGCAACGACTTCAAGAATATTATTTATGTCATTATCTTGATGATTTAAATATTTAAATCATATTATATAGTAGGTATTTATTGTTGTGGTAGCACTGCGGTCGGTTATAAAGTTTTTAAAGTTAATTTATAAAAGTTATATTAATTATAATCAATTGTGACATAATATTCTTTCAACTCGATGTGCACAGAAGAATATCAGAAGACGAAAAATTGGAATTCATGAAGAATGTCAAGATTTACAGAGAAATAGATTACAAAGTCCGGGTTTCACAACTTATTTTTTACAACTCTTTTTTTCATGAGTAGTTTCGTTCCGACGATATACCAAACAATTTCTTTAAAAAAAAATATAGTGGTTTAATTAATGTATTGGCGTAAAATAACGTACCACTCAATTTGTAGGACAATGTGACTAATAACTGAAAATATTAACTTTAAGCGGATTTGTAATAAGTAGGCTTGTGGCCTAAATAATACATACATGCGACTATGACAAACAGGTGTAGCCTAAAAATACAGATACGCAAATTTAGCGGACCGGACGTGCTGACAGCAGATTATGTGATGCACATGCACCGAACACTGTTGCGTGTCCCGTTTTACAGATGTAAATGCATCGTGAATCTAGGAATCTGGGATTTCCGAGAAACGCACCGCACGTTTACGTATTGAGTAATGAAATGTTGATATGTCACTAGATAATTTAATTAGAATTGATATTATAAGAGAACTAGCTATGCCCCGAGATTTCACCCGTGTTTAATTTTTGAGAAATCCATATTAACTTCAACAGACTATTTCACCCCCTTAGGGGTTGAATTTCCGCCTACGTCACAACATCTAAATGCATGTCAAATTTAAGCCCGATTCGTCCAGTGATTTGGGCTGTGCGTTGATGGATGACTACGTCACCTTTGAGTTTTATATATATAGATAGGTTAAAGGCGTAATTTAGTGGTTTTCAAACAAATTTAATATACCACCAGCAAATTAATACCTTGCAATAGATTGTACCTTCCCAGCTCATTTTATTTTTAAAATAGATATATTTATTTGTATTATTTTCTCGAGTAGTCATGGGTACCTAGTCATGTATATAACCTTTCAATATATATTTTGATTTATAATAATATGTAATTTGATTTATATTAATAAGAAATTGTGTAAGCAAAAACTAACCTCATGGCTTCTAGAACTAAATTACTATGAAATAGAAATGCTACTTAACAATTTGCTATAACCAGACGTTTAGTACACATACGCAATACACATATACAAACACACACACACACACACACGCACACACACCACGCACACATACTCATAAGTAATGTAATTCTACTCTTAGCTCCTCAAATTTACTCACCAGTTACCACAAAATTTGTATAGAAACCTAAAACATGTGTAATGATTGTACTGTTAACTACAAATTAATTATACGCTTGTCAACCAGCAGCATAAGTGGAAACCTGGTGACCTGAAATACAAGCCCCTAAAGCCTAGCTTAAGCACTATTTCCCCACAATATTCCTATTTGTTTGCATCATATTTATTATCAATGTAAACATGTATTGTGGTGAGAAATAAACTATTATTATTATTTATTTAATATTCTTGTGAAATGCAGCAATAAAGTTCAGCAAAACGTCAAAGAGACGAGAGAGAGCTTCCAAGTGAAATATTCCACAGGCTCGTTTGTTTTCCTACTGCACCGTAATTGGTATGAAAACCAAATAAGCTCGCTGAAGGCACTTTACGTGTTTTCCAACGATTTCCAAAGATATTTTTATTTTTCTTTCCAATTCCAATGTAACTCAATTGCAAATATTCAATTTAATCTCAGATACTTGCTCCATTCATACCATGTGTTATCAATGCAACGTAAAGTGCAAGTCTTGTATATAAATATGTATGTAAATGTACATGTATTGTTCATTATAATTGCGTTCGAGTATTTTATAACATTATATTTAATACCTCTCAACTGTATTGCTTCAAGCGAGTGAAAATGAGAGGTATCTAAAAATCAGTGTCGGGTCATTATAATATAATTCCTGTCAAATGCCGAGTATTCTAATATTATAAATGTGAACGTTTCTATACAAATATGTGTTCTATTTTCTATCTTCTATCACGCAATAACCAATCAGATTTAGATAAAATTTGGCACAGATATAAAATACAATCTGGTATGTAATAAAATAATCCTTTCATCAATAATAATTGATTAGGATTATTTTTAAAGGATAATTTCCTAAAAGCTTACGATGAGTTTGTATTACCGATGTATGTAGTTCGATATTAATCTAGGTAGGTATATCAAATTGTTACTCGCGTAAGTATTATAAAGTCACACTTAAAAACTATTTACAAAAAAAAATTGCAAGTTCTCAATATTAATATTTTATTTACCTAAAGTTTTTAAATAAATAAACTAGTAATGTTTGCTCCCGTCGAAATGGGTAACTGATTAATACTATTAATTTATATATTCACTCGAAAGTCCCGCACTATCCTCACAGTATCTGCGAACATTCTAGAGGTTTTTTTTTAATATAGTATAAGAGGGCGAGAGAGCAGTCGAAGCCATTTTCATAACGCCCATAGACATCCATACAGAGGCTACACAGATGCATTGCTCTCCGTCCTCCATCCGCCTACATTAAGATATCTACCGCTAAAAATATTGCGATCTGTTCTGAAATCTACCGATTATAAACAGAAAATAGTAACTAGAGATTTTTTATGTTTTATCAACGGGCGCCAACCCTATCTGTCGATAGTAATTAAACAAATCATTTCGCAACGCAAATTGTTTTGCTCGAACCGCGCTCAGTGTAAATACGAGCAGATATGTTATGTTCGATATTTTGAATTAATTAAATTGTTTTGCTCGTACCGCGCTCAATGCAAATACGAACAGATATGTTATATTCGATATTTTGAATTAATTCATTGTTTCAAGTTGTTTGGTATGTACGATAACAAGTATCTGTTAAATCCGATACAGTTAGTTCTGGAATCTTTGCAATAATTTAACTCGAAACTGAATTCGGAATTTGTTGATGAAATCTGTATAATATTTGCTGGAATCGTAATATCAATTTACCTTTAGCCTACTGATTATACAGAATATTTGAAGAGGAATTGTTGATCCTCTGTGACTTATATATGAAGCAACTATGTGTTCCATTTTAGGAGAGATTGACCATTGACAAAGGTAGAATTGTGTGTGTAAAAATACTACTAATTCAGCTACCTGTATTAAAGATATTAACTTTTAAAATATTACGCAATGGACGTAGTATGGAAAACCGTACAGCCTACTTACCTATTTTATAACTTTATAATTTGGAATATCATAAAACTGCTTTTTTTTGGGAGGCCCCAGTGTTATGGTCTGGGGGCGCTAGGTGGGGCTGTCCGTCTAGCAGAAACAGGCCGAAGACAGTGGCGTTATGAGTTTCGCATGCGCTTCTTTAAACGGAAAGGGGGCTCTACCAACCACTGCGTGACCACCTATTGGACGACTTGTGGTTCGTCTGGGGTATCCAGGGATCAGCTTTTCGTAGGGAAACCCTAAAGAGTACCGTGTGATTTTAGTCGGTTTAAGTCCGACATAACCATCTCTGACTGGGGTTTTGGGAAGAGTTTTAGACGCGTGAAAGCGGAGTTTACATCTAGTAGGATATATTCTTGAAAACCTTCGAAAAAAAAATTAAAAACTGCAGGTGCTGTTGTTTTTTTGGTTGCAGTGTCAACAGTCACATTGGAATAAGCATTAATAGTGATACAACATATCTTTCTAGGGACCCAATGCGATAAACTATATCAGACATCCAGTTTTGCCTTGGCCAAGGCCCGTCACACAATTTGGAAACCTATATACATACTTACATACGAAATACATTATCACCCTTCTTCTGAGTTCGGTAAAAAATTATAAGGTAGAAATAGTGAAAAAGAGGAACGATAACTGCAATGAAACCGAAAAAACTTAGTCGGATATTGATGATAACAGTGTAGCTGTCACTTATTCTGTAATAGTTGGAAGCAGTTCGCTGAATATCAGAGCTATTTCAAAAGTTTAATAAAATGTCTTATCCAAGCTTTTCTTGTAATAAAACTTCTTTGGTGGATTTTATCGTGGTAGGTATTTTTATAATTCCGTGAGCTTTTATGTTTTGACTTTATTCGTTTGATTAGCAGCTTTAAGTCTCTATCCGTGAGCTTACGTTTTGACCACTGACTTCAATACTTATGGACTGCTGATTCTAATTCATACAAGAATAATAAACGCTTGTTTTTTTTGTTTTGTACTTGTAGGCACGAAATAATGCGCATAGCCCTAGTAATATCGGAATATTATCAAGATTATTTATTTGGACGACTCCGGGCTATAAAAAATTACAAGAATATATTCAACATGTTTTCTCAGGAATTTTATAAGTAATTATCTAGCAATTCGTAGTTTTCAAATATAGGTATATCCATGCTTGGAATCTTGACGTAAGAGCGATAACGTTCAATTTAGATCTTTCAGATGTACGGTTAGATTCTAAACACCAAGCCTAAACACATACCCCCTTATTAATAAACATAGAATAACTCTATCCAAGGAATGACCTTGTAATAAACTGACATCTGTCAAATTCCATAATAAAAAACACAAAAAAAGTATGGAATTTGACAGATGTCAGTTTATTACCAGGTTATTACTTGGATATAGTTATTCCATGTTTATTAATAAGGGGGATATTGTTTAAAATGATCCCCACTTACCCATACGTCCCAACTACCTACATAATATATACAAAAGTGTACATAATATTTAAAATAAACCATATTTCGAATCGTCTCAGCCACCCATATACAACTACATAATATTGAGATCAGTGGATTGTGCCCAAATGACATCAAGTCAGATAATTTAAGCAAATTTGAATACTGTGATCCAATGCGACCCTCAATCCACACACGCAACAGGAGGACACTGTTGTGGCGATGTCGGTTTAATCATGAAAACCGGTCAAGCGCGAGTCGGACATCGTGAGGGTTCCGTGGCAACGGTACGTTTATGACGACTCCAAACGTTGACAAACTAAATGCATAGTATAATAATAAGAACTATATGTAAGCATTTGAAGTTAACTACAAAATTTTAAGTTTACCTCGTTTGTAATTATTTTTCTCATGTATTTCCCCTTTGTCTACAGTATACGGGGACAAACGAGCAGTGAGTGTTTAAGACAACCGAAGTCCATAGCACCATAGAAATTTTACTTTGGTGTTTTTGTCTCCCTCCACGAGGCACCAGAAACTCACACACCACACGAAACGCCAGCTGTCACTACGACGGCATCAGCTAGTGTCCCGCCCCGGTCGTACCATCCCCATTCGGCTGCAATGTACCAAGGCACTCTAACCAATTCCCTATATTGATATATCAGGAGAAGAGGTAGTACCACACTGCATGTTTGCATGCAATCGAATTGGGCCGGCACGACCGGCGAGGTACCTCTCGCTTACATGAAACCGGCGTAAAGTGACAACTGTCTATCACGTTTCGTGTGGTGTGTGTAGCCGGTGGCTTATGGAGGGAGGAGGAGGTAAGGGGGCAACGCATCTATATATCGTCTATTCGGATGTCTATGGGCGTCGGTAGTCATGAAAATGGCTCCGATTGCTCTTTTGACCAATTATGCTCTAAAAAAAAAATATCAACACCCTGATTTTGACAGACACACAAACAGTCATACAATAACAAAGAGTAAAAATAAATAAAAAAATAACAAAGTCCTACTACGGTTCGGTTTTTCTTATAGAATACAGACCCCAAAAACGGATGGACTTGACACGTGGGTACGCATGGTCTAACATGGTAAATCAATTAATGCTTTCTATACATTTTAAT
>LUGF01051877.1:142950-168533 GCA_001625245.1 Calycopis cecrops | reverse complement strand
GGAGTTTAGGAGATGATTGGAATATAAGAAAGAGGAGAATTGTTTGTGGACGATATTCTCAAGAGCTTTAGACAGTACAGGTAGTATAGATATAGGACGAAAAGAAGCTAAAGAAGACTTTTTAATCGGATTAATGTGAAATTGTTCGAAATAAATCTGCATCGTCAAAGCGAATATGCTTGTATTTGTTTGTTTTTCTTTTTTCTTAAAAACAATGCTTTAATGTACTGTAATTAAAAGGTCGTTCGCCGTATATGGAACGGATACCGGTAATTTTCCGGAACTCGGGGAAATATCGGATAACTAGCGCCTATCCGACCGGAAACAGGATACCTGACGCTTGTACGGCCACAATAGATCATTTTTTTTCTACCTCCTAGAATATTTTCTTTTTTTTAGCTTTTAGTATTTTTTATCATAGTAGGTACCTAGTGTAGCCACAAATTTTGTTAGAAAGAATAAAAACAGTGCATTACAGTACATTACTTTTACAGTATGTTAGTTTAAAAATCAAATATAAAATAATTAAAAATAAAAGCTTTTTCGTAGTGGTCTCCGCTGGCTGCAATACAGCCCTTTAAACGTTGAGGACAGTTATCAATAAAAGCACGCATTCTTTCCATAGGCAAATTCTTTACTGCCAATCGTATGGATTGTTTTAGGGACTCCAAATTATCATGGCGTTTAGAGCAAACTGTACTCTCTAAATCTGACCATAAATAATAATCCAGCTGATTAAGACCGGGACTAGACGACGGCGGCCAGTCTTCAGCTCTGATGAAGTCCGAGACGTTCACGTCCAAACAAGATGGTGGTCCATTGCGTGGACCGGGCTTTATGACCCGGTGTCGATTCTTGCCCGAAGGACCAAATTTGGTTATTGAACATGGTCTTATTAAGGGGCTTAACTAGCTTCTCAAGAATGTCTTGATACACTTGTGCCGATGTTTTCACCCCTCCAAACCATCACTGAAGTCGGATAATGCCAACGTTGCACTCTGTCGACTAATTGGGAAGCTTCCTTAGAGCTTTGAGCATAAATACGGTAATTTTTTTTTTTAATGTTGCTCAATTGTAAAATATTTTCTCATCCGTAAACAATTTTTTTCTGTGACCTCCCTTTGAGTACCGCTTCAGTAGTTGTTTTGATTTTATCACCCTATTCATCTTTAATTTATCAGTTAAGAAATTATCAGCATCTTATAGGCTGCAAGTCCTAAGTCATCTCTTAAAATACGCTAAATGGTTCTAGGTGCTATCCTTATTTCCCGAGATAAAATCTTTTGCTTTCGGATAAGATTTCTTCTAATTCTTTTCCTTACTGCTTTGACTACCTTTTTCGCACGAACACTACGTGGACAGCCAGATCTTTATCTCTCACAAACAGAGGAAGTCTCATTATACTTATTAATAAACAGGTACACAAACATTTGACTAATACCAAGTGTGTGGGGAGTTTTAAAAATTGCATTTGGCTTCATACCTTGTTTAATGTAATCACAGCGATTATGTTCTTTTTATCACCCCACTCTATTTTAATATATCAAAATATTGTAAAATGTTTTGGCGCCAAAATGACAAAGCACAATGAACAGTCTTATAAAAATGACATATTCCAAATTCAAATGTAATATTTATTTTTTTAATTGTAACAGTATTTATGGCCAGACTAAGTTAATATTAAATAAAAAATAAAGTTCAGATATTCAATGTCTAATGTTAGCTCTCCTTCCTTCCCACCCCCTGAAGTAGTAAGCGCACGATTGAGATGTTAGATACAACATTTTCGACACAGTTCTTTTAATTTTAACTAGCCCTGGAGGCGAGCAAAGGAGGACGCATCAGCGTTATAATAATGCAGGTTCTAAATGCTCGTTTGTGTTCAGATTCACATCGACCCTAAAAGTGAAACGTAGAACCGAAATAAAATAGAAAACCGAAATGTTACGGCAAAGAATTACCTACACATATTTCTTGCAAGAATGAGTATTATATTGGACATTCTACGGCGGGTTAGTGACGGCCGCGGCGGGTGAAACCGGCGAGGCGGATTTAGAAGTTGCAAGCCGGTTGTGATTTCAAAACCTTTTTTAAAATGAACAGTAAATCGTGAGTTAAGGTTCTATTTTAATTGAAACAACTATTCACTAAGTTTCGATCACTATGCCGAGGAGTAGATACCACCGGCACAAGCCGCCGGCAACATCGTAAAACCAGGTCGACGTCTTCGGTGTGTAGACAGCATAAGCGTCGCTAGTCTAATCTGAACACCCGTTTGTAACGATACATCTTCACGCTAATCCCCTAATAGGGTAGGCAGAGAGAGCAAATACTACATGCTTGCATTTCATAACTTCAATGTTTGTAACCAATAAAAGTGAACTAATGATGCACTCTAAAATATTGAACAAACATTCGGCTTTATAAGCGTTAGAGAGGCGATATTCAATGATATCGCAAATAATTCACCGGCTGCAAATATTGCGCGATTGATGAAAAGCCCTCGAGCTCGGAGCACTCGGTGCTGAATTCTACTCGTATATTTGTTTAAAAATAAAATAAAGATAAATTTGTGGAATTAGTTTCATTCGATAGTCCACTTTGTACGCCCGCGGTTGGGGTACATTTATAGTAATGTCGTACTCGCCGAATTTCGGCTACGTCCGTAGATATAGACGAGCCATCTGCGTAATTGCAGTGCACAAGTGTGCAGACGCAAGTGCACTATTTCCTCATTCTCTTATTCCGATGGAACGGCAGTCCGATACGTCCGTAGAGAAATCAGGCGAAGGCTTAGCGTGCTCTCCGAAGCCCGGGGGTTCAAAGCCGCCATGTTCCTGACTTGGGACTGTTATTAAAAATTGAAGAATTCCAATACTGACGACGAGACTCGCGCAGTGGTACAGGGCTCGGATAAGCGGAGCATGTTGCGCCAGGGGTCGAAGGTTCGAATCCCGCCTATGACATGGATGTTTATCTATGTATTATAATATGTATTTCTATAATAAAAATCTTAGACATATAAAGTTTCTTAAATTTATGAAACATATTTCTGTTGTCTAGTACCTGTAACACAAGTCCTTACGGTACTTAGCAAGGGGCTAGGCTAATGTGGTGTGTTAAGTCCACAGATATTTTTTTAAGTATTAATAATACTATAACTCTAACTCGGGATGCGAATCTGGAATCTCACATGTTTAACATGCTTACCACTAGACCAAGAGGCAGTAATTTTTATAGTGGAAGTAAACGTGCAGTCGGGACCATTTGACTTGACTACACCGCCCATTAATATTCGCCGAGGCTAGATGCGTCCTTTCTCCTTCCCCTCGTGGTCTACATACCCCGCTGTCGTGGGGTCAATTCGGCTGCAATGCAAGCCCTGTTCAAGGGATGTGACAGCCTGACCTTGGCTATTTATAAATAAACTTGTACTGAAGTCCGAGGCTAGCTACCGTTGCTTACATTCAATTCCGCTTCAAAGCAATTCTAAAGGAGCCCGTAATACCGATCGAGTTTCGATTAAAATAATGGATTCCGTCTGCAACACGAGAAATGAAATTGAATTTCAAACCTTTAGATTTGTTTATTGACATGTAAACGTCTATCCATAAACTTGACGATTTAATAAAGATCATGAACTTTTTAAAACGAAACCGCAACATCGTCTGTTTTAATTCTCACTGCAGAACTTCGGATGCCGATATTCTTTATATTATAGGGGGGACAAACGCGCAATCGGAAAATAACTACCCGGTTATTGTTATGCATTTCTCTACCCTAACCTATCTCCCAAATTTAATACATTAAATAAATAAACATAAATTGCCTACATGTATCATCGACTTGGAGATTTTCTGTTATGATGTTACATTTGTTTTCAATAATAAAAAAAGCAAGACATCTTGTTTAAATGTTTTCGATATAATATGATGATATCATAGCACTTCTCCATCACAATAACAACACACCTTCAAGGCAGAATGGGTTAGATAGGAAATTCTCTATCTAATGCTGTTAGTAAGAGGTAGTGCCACACTGCATGCATGCATGTAGCCGAATTGAGCCGGCACAACCGGGGAGGTACCGCTCGCTTACAAAACCGACGAACAGACAGTTGCGCTGTTGCGTTTCTTTCGTAAGTAGCCGGTGGCCCATGTAGGTGGGAGGAGGATGTCTATGGGCGTCGGTAGTCATAAAAATGTCTCCGACTCTTCGTTTGCTCCCTTATAATATAAAAAAAACCTACCTTGTACCTAATTCGTTTGTATCATATCTATTACGGTTATCAGTGAATACCATTTATTTAATTTATTTTTTAATTGATATACGCTATATTTACATTTGCCCCAAATAAATAGTTTTAATAAAGTAAAACGAGTAAAGAGCTATTGTATCATTTACAATAAAGATAAAATGGAATAAACTGAAGCGTAATAAATATTGTACTGAACTAGCTACTCCGTCTAGGGTTGCCAGGCCCAAAAAAGCCTAACAAAGGCTCAAATTTAGTGAGAGATTTTGTCCTGAATGCCTGACACATGACGCGAGCTTTTTGGTAAGCTCGTCAAAAGCGGCGGACTTGTGTGGCCTGACACAACTGTAAAAAGCCGGACGTGAACGGCTAAATTCTAACACCTGACCACCGTAGCTTCGTCGAAATCAGAAGTGGAGGTTGAAATATATTGATGATGATGAAGAAATATATATATTGACTAGCTGTGCCCCACGGTTTCACCCGCATCTAATTTCTAAGAAATCCATATAAACTTCAACACCCTACTTCACCCCCTTAGGGGTTGAATTTCTAAAAATCCCTTCTTAGCGGATGCCTACGTCGTAACATCTACCTGGATGCCAAATTTCAGCTTCATCCGTCCAGTGGTTTGGGTTTTGATAGATGGCTATGTCACGTTTGAGTTTTATATATATAGATAGATATAGCTATTCTCAGATATATCTAGATGTTTTTATACAAAGAGACGAGAGTGAGACCGTAACACAAGATTTCTATATCGATAGTATTTTTATAAAGCTGAAGACTACTGCATGTTTTTTTTGGTCCGAGCCAGGATTCCCACCTAACATGCTTACCACTAGACAACGAGGCAGTCAAGCGCAGCTTGTGTCATATTTCTAGATAGAATCGAAACAAACGCGGGGAAGAGCCAGTATAAGATATATTATTCACAATATCTAGAGCACGTAAGCCGATCAGTTTGGGTATCATGTGCTTAAGCCGTACTTCAGTGCTTGTCAACATGAGCCAAGATAGATAGAGCTGTGAAGCTCAATATGTGCCCGTCAGGCTTGTAAACTTAGTCAGTAAACAATTACTTCTTTGTTAATAACGTGGTATATATCTATAGGAATATTAATAATATTTTGATTAATATTTTTGAAGTAAAACTTCTATACGTGCGCTTGACTTGGGGAGAAAGCTGGCGAGGGAGTTACGAAAGTCACACATCTGGTGAGGCCAATGGAAGATGTCATTTAAATTCAAAATTCAATCGATCGATTTAAGTAAAACTTTTTTGTATTTAAACATCATATGACATGTTATGTCATTGTTACTGCGGTAATGAATTTGTGTAATAAATCAATAATTAAGTTTTACTTCAGTTGCCTGGTCTAAAGCACACACTTTTTTTTCGAGAAGTAACGCCTAACATGCACGGTAAGTAACCAAAAAATACATTCATGAGAATAAGAAGAAAAAATTAGTAAGTGTAGTTTCTTGTGTAAGTAGCCGGTGGCCCATGGAGGTGGGAGGAGAATGGAGGGCATCGCATCTGTATAGCGTCTATGCGGATGTTTGTGGGCGTCGGTAGTCATGAAAATGGCTCCGGCTGCTCGTTTGCCTTCCTATATCATAAAAAAAATAATTAAAACAATCAAGTACCAATGATCTGTATTGAGTAGTACACACTTGTAGCTACCTTACAGTAGCTCCACTTTCCTGTGCTCCGTAGCACGAATGATGTGAACTCATAATATTTTTCTCTGCTCTAAGAGCGCCTTCACACTAGCGTCTGTTTAGCGTAGGCGTTCGATGAACGTACGCGCAGCGCAGACGCTGCGACGCCACGCGTGCGTCGCGTTGTCGCGTGTTTTTTTTGTTTTTGTTTTAATTGTGTGACGTCTGCGCCGCGCTAACGCAGCGTACAATTAACTGTAGAAGTAAAGTTGCGACAACGAGATGCGCGCGGCGCGTTGTCGCAACGTCACGAACGTCTGCGCTGCGCATACGTTCATCGAACGCCTACGCTGAACACACGCTAGTGTGAAGGCGCTCTAACTTCTTCCCGAAGAAGTTTTCTTAAAATGAAGCAGTGAATCACGGGCGGCGCGAGTGTGCGACTCCGCCTTCACTACATCGTGAATGAATTTATTAATAAATGTTTACGAGAATTACACATGTAGCAGAAAATTATAATCGTGACTGTGTTACGACGGAAATCCTAATCAGGTTTGGTAAACATTTACAGCATCACATCTGGTGGATTGGCTTGTATTTAAAAACACATTTTTGAGCCTGACCCCGTTATTTGCTAATCCAAAAATTTGGGACAATTTCTTATCATAGGAAAACAATCTCTCAAAATATCGTCGATGAAAGTACAACTTGGTAACTTTATAACCGGCGAAGGAGAACTTATATGACGGCCCTTGTGGAACGATAATGTTGCAAAACTTTTTATTCCTAGTTATTTTTAATAATAATAATAATTTGTGAAAATTTCAGCTTGCCAGCTCTCACGGTTTATGAGATACAGCCTGGACAGACAGACGGACAGCGTAGTCATAGTAACAGCAGAGTAAAGAATTCCTTTAGAGGTCAATGTATACGCCTTTACAATAAGATCCCAGAAAGCGTTCAAAAACTCTCAATCAACAAATTTAAAAAAGTAGTTAAAGAACGCTTGTGTGGTAAGGGATATTACAAAGTAATAGATTTTATGACAGATACCACACCTTGGGAATAGTATCCTCCTCCCAGGCTACTTCTATACAAAAATAAATGTAAGTAAATTATATTTTTTATTGTAAATTTAATTATTAATTAAGAATGTACCTACAATGATGAAAAAAAATGAGTCCCGCTGAGTTTGTTTCGCCGGTTCTTCTCAGGACAGGGCTAGGGTTGAACCGGTGGTAGAATTTTTTTGACGTTCAAAAAGCAATTTTTTAAATTCTATTTTGAATAAAAATATTTTGATTTTGATTTTGATTTTTAAAAATCAGATTCATTTTTACGGCTTAGACGGTATACGAGCAGTCCGAACTCATATCACTTGTTTATGTGTCCACCGCTCAAAGATGTGTTACTAACGAGTGTTTAGCGGCTACAATGATGCATTTACACTACAGATGAGGAAACAAATGGCAGACTGAAGGCCGAATTCAAAGGATCCTATTAGTGACACTTATCTATACTTGAATAATATATTATACCTGTATAATATATTATTCAAGAGTGGAGACGGCGTACCGGCAAACGTAATGTAGGACGTCCTGTGACTAGATGGAGTGACGACATACGCAAAGCTGTGGGCAGGAAGTGGGAAAGGTTAGCCGTAGATCGAGGCTAGTGGCGTTGGATGGGAGAGGCCGCCGTCCAACAATGAACTGATGGTGAGGCTGATGATGATGATGATGATGATGATGATGATGATGATGATGATGATGATGATGATGATGATGATGATGATGATGAATGATGATGATGATGATGATGACGATCTATACTTGTATACTAATAATATAAAGCTGAAGAGTTTGTTTGTTTGAACGCGCTATTTCTGGAACTACTGATCTGATTTGAAAAATTATTTCAGTATAAGTTAGTCCATTTAGCGAAGAAGGATATAGAGTTATAGACTACTTCTTAACCGACTGCGGCAAAAAACGGATTCATGTAAACGAAAGTTGCGGGTGTCCGCTACGTAATATATTAACTTTATAGTTGTAACTTATAAGTATAAATAATAAGTGTTTCTGGGCTAGTTATTAGATAACAGATAAGACAGATCGGGGCCTCCCAGAGTAGGGACCGGACAGCTCCTTACCCCCAAATTCGGCTCCGCCGCGAGTCCCGCTATATACGCTATCATCGGATCCCACCTAGGTCCGATGGCGGTGCGTAAATGCATTTCCCCGTTAAAACAAAAAAGATAAGTATCGAATAGCTACTGGTCACTTTGATAGTGATCTGTGAAACCAGACCTTAACTCTTTAAGGCACAGATTTTTTTGGCCAATAAAATATAATTTTTGAAAAGTACGTTTGAAAATATTGACATAACTATGTAGGATTTTGGTTATTGTTTTCCATTTTAATAACAGGGGGGTGCGGTACGTGGTGGTTAACTATAGTGGCTGTAGTACTGTGAAGTAACTAGTCAAAAAATTCAAATATTTACTAGAAAAAAAGACGAAACAATAAAATGCAAGATATTAGTAACTATAATCGAAACAAGCTTTTTCCATCTCTGTAACAAAGTGAGACTTTACACATCTCACATGTCCAATTGTTCAAACAGTTTGCGTAACTTCTTTTTTGTGCTACACAAGCTGCATCTTCTGGCAATACCCTGACTGCCTGGTGGTTAGCGACGGCATGTCCGATAGACGGTGGTACTACATACCTACTTGAGTTTGTGTAGGTGTAAAATGTAATATAAAAGATGTGGATACTCGTCAAGACAGAATCGGAAACTGCTGGTCAACTTACGTGGCCACTATGAAGAAAAGAGTTAAGATATATAGGTAGTTAAAACTGCTTTAACTTGTGATATGTGATTGTGAACGTGACTGATTGTGGAATATTATTTTGGTATTTCGTCACCTTTCAGAAAAAAACAATTCCCATATCCAACACGAACAATGAAAAAAAAATTCACCATTATAATGAAAGAAATCAAATCCGTCCAGTAATTTCAGAGCACGTTCAATGCACACAAACAAATCCTCTACGTAATATCAGAACAGATAAATTTTCCCAACAAGCGTACATGTCGGAATGTAGTAGCCGCAGAAAATATGTTTGCGACATACGTCCAAAGCCCTAATACAAATGCTAATACAGTTATTGACTGCCAACTTGGAGAGGAGTAAAAATAGGACGCATAACAACGTTTAATATACATCTATCTTCGTTGTAATTATATCACGCGTGAGTGTAGTGCAGCCGTTGCATTTTGTATATGCTGGTGCCTGCGACTTCGTTCGCGTATTATATTATAATCAAAGTGATTTGTTATTGTTTGCTTGCAGTGTGCCGAAATTCAAATATCTCGTATTAATGACGACCGGCTAGCGCAGTGGTACAGGGCTCGGATAAGCGGAGCATGTTGCGCCAGGGGTCGCGGGTTCGAATCCCGCCTAGGTCATGGATGTTTATCTATGTATTATATGTATTTCTATAATAAAAATCTTAAATATATAAAATTTCTTAAATCTATAAAAGCATATTAAATATATTCCGTTGTCTAGAACCCGTAACACAAGTCCTTACGGTACTTAGCACGGGGCTAGGCTAACGTGGTGTGTAAAGTCCACAGATATTATTATTATATTATTATTATTAAAAAAAAAATAAAAAAAATAAAAAAATAATGAGTGATTTTACCGCAGTAAAAAGTGTTTTTGATGTTGACCAGGCTTTGTATACACCACAAAAAGTTTCATTCGAATCCGTCCAGTAGTTTCGGAGACTAGCCCGGACAAATTGACAAACCGGACAGACAAAAAACTTAAAAAACTTTTAAAGTGTTCGAATACTATTTAGACATCGCCCCCAATTAGTTTCTCGTATTCAATGTACAGACACACGGTTTTTACTGCTTTATATATATAGATATCACGCATGAATATAGTGCCGTTGCATTTTATATATTAAACGTCATTTAGTACACCTATTTAGGTCACACCTCGATTTAATATAGCGTATGACGTTATTCAAGACGTGGTTATGCATAGAATTGCACATGTTTATTTAATACTAGAAAACTTTAAAATCAAGAAAATATGCTGGAAATGTATTCAATCATAAATATATGCTGCTCCTGAATAATCATGTTTACTCGTAGTGTAGAAAAGATTACCTTCCTCAAATAGACAAAGTATAATTTAACACTTTATATGCTATCAACGATAAAGATAGTATTAGTAAAGGTCATTGCTTTCTTTTTATGTGTTATTTTTGTTTGAAGTATTCATAAAGGTATTGATGTTAACACACATAAAACAGTATACAATAATAATAACAGACCGCAAGTGCGTTGCCATTTACGCTCGATGAAGAAAACACATGTTTAGTCTTTTGTTTGAATATGTTGTACTTTTACGAGCTACGCATCCGCTAAGAAAGGATTTTTGAAAGTTTTGTGGCTAAGGGTATGTATTCTGGCTTATAAAATTATAAGAAGTAAAAAACTGGTTTTAGTCTTATACTAATAACATTATTACTCAAGGGTTTTAGCAGGCCTTAACGACTTATAGAGCTAAATCGAGAAACATCTTACAAGGAAGTACGTATTCATTTACACAACTTATGGCGCACACATACATTTAACCGGTTTGAGTAAAAGTAATAAAGTCGTATATGTACGTAGGTATTAGCAATAAAACTTTGAAAGGTCTGAAGTACCATGAATAATTTGTCGGAATAAAATTACTTAGAAATGTATTGAGCAAAGGTTCTCGTTATCTGGCGTAGAAATGTCCTGAGCCGACGACTTGATTAAGGTAGCGGGGAGCTAGATGCAATTGGCTCGTGACCTTGACCCATCTATAGGGCAGGTCTATGTCTAGAAATAGATGTACTCCGGATGATGATGATGATGAAAATCCTCTATTTGCCAATTACTGTGATACGGAAGACCTAACATAGTCGAACGCCGTAAAATCTGACCATAGATATAACAAAGCGGATAGAAGAATGAATGGGTGTTTTATTAGAGGTAGTGAAATTGGTACATCACGGTCCATTCGCCTCGTGGTCGGCGTAAAGTGACGGCTATACCTACTGCCGCGTTTCATCTTAAATTCCGGTGATACATTAGGGGGTATACATTTGCATATTATCTTTATAGCTCCTAGTGAGCATCGGAGCCTCGGAGGTATCCAAAATCTTGCGACGGTTAGTTTGATTCCTTGCCTATGGTTTAAAAAGGATATTCTCTCTTGGCAGTGTAACTAGTATCCACTGGCATAGGTGGCACGACCAGGATATTATTTTATATCAGATATTTCTTACGTCCCGTAAGTCATATATTAATAAAACAAAATATACTGATTTTGATAATAATTTTAACATATATCAAAAGACCTAAATACGAATAGCTAGAATAGTCCAGATAGTTGGCTTCGTTACTGCTAGTGTAATAATTAAAAGTGATTACCGCAATATTGCAGCCAAGCCTTGGGGCTGAATTATTTGTGAGTATAGTCTAATCAATTACATTTGATAGAGCTATTTAAAGAAGTAGTGGTCATAAATTTTATAATTTGATAAGACAGACTCTCGGCCAAGTAACGCCCGCGCATATTGGTCGATCGAACATTAGCTGTATCTAAATTGCATAATATCGTGGGGTATCCATTAATTTCTCGATTACGGAAAAACTCACCCAAATCAATCTCATTTGTATATCTGGGGCCGTTAACGTATAATGGTCACTTAAGATTTTGATCATATAACATATTATACCTAATAGGCAAAGCTAACTGACTTACATATCGGCGCACATCCCGGGCTACTGTACATAGAAACTTGAAATTTAGTAAAGGAGTTCCTTGCGTGATGTTGGCGAGTACTAAGAAAGATTTTTTTTATAAATTCAACCCATAAGGAGGTGAAATAGGGGGTGAAGTTTATTAATCAGGCGGATAAGACTGCGGGGCACAGCTAGTAATGTACACTGAATGATTTTTCGTTATCCACAGTTCGTAAACGACGGCGAAGTACACCATATGCTTGAAAATAAACCACCATAAAGTCATAAATGTTCAGTGGAAGTTACAGTGCATTGCGACGAAAACGTGCCAAAGGAAATTACCTTTCACATAATAGTTTAACCGTCTTGAAATTATGGATTCTACGTTGCTTTTCGAACAGCTTTTGAGTCAACATTACCTGGTTGAGGTGTAGAAGAGCAGCGAATCTGCATTAATTTCCAAGTTAAAATAAATAGCCATGATTCCCCTTTATTCAAATCTAAATTTATAACTGCTGCGTATATTTATCTATACATATAATAAAAACAGTAAAATTTTAGTGTCTGTACATTGAATATATTTACGAAAAACTAATTGGGGGCGATTTTAAAATAGTAACAGAACACTTTTCTATGATTTTTATTTTTTTTGTTTGTCTGTTTGTCCGTTTGTTCGGCTAATCTCCGAAACTACTGGACGGATTTTCATGAAACTTTACATTAATATAGCTTTCATATCAGAATAACATGGATAAGTTAAAATTTTGAATATTTTTTGAAGTCCGAAATCCACGCGGGTGTAGACGCGGGCGAAAGCTAGTATATAAATATTTTTTAACGAATGAAATTTCTATTCCCGAAATACCTGAAAGCGTAATATTATTTTTTAAATATTATTTAATGAATGAAATGTGTATTTCTATTTTCGCAATAGGTACATAGAAACGATGTTGGAAATTGTAACGTTCTTGTATCCGCTGTCATTAACTTGGCTAGGGTCAGGACACTCGTCGACGAAGGTATGCGCCGAATAACTACTAAAACCCAGAGTGTGATAAGGACCGCCTTTAGTGAAGTACCCCGGACCTATTAACAACAGGGCATTTGGAAAAAAAGGGCCGACTCTATTTCAGCAAAAATGAGGGTTATTACGCACAGCACTGTCTGTGAGCGTAGTGCTATCGCTTACACGACATCGGCGTAGTGACCTCTGTATAAGCTTCATGGAGGTGTAAGTGGAAGGGTGAGAGGGAGGAAGAAGGGCACCATAAATACCCAAAAAAGAGCAGCCTCCTACGTTGTTACTAACTCTCAGGAAAAAGCAATCACAAGGAAAAAGCCTGAACAATGGGAGGGCCACTTCACTTACAGAAAAATATAAAAACTAAAATATCTATAAGACTCAGAAAGAAGCTTCTCTATAATTTCATCCGTAAGGCCTTACAATAGTGAAGGAAACACAAAATCAAATTTGTTGAAATCAATTTTGTGGCGCTTGTTCGAGTTCTATTCAACTTTAACTTTCAATTGAGCGAGGAACTTAGTAAAACGTGGTTCAAGAAGTTGGTATCACAGTTGTGTATTCATTAAGTTTCGACGCCTTGTAGTAATTCGATCACACTATCGCGCATCTTCTCTATATCCTAACTCACCCCAGTTGTTCTTGTAACGTTTTCAATTTGTAGTTATTAAAAATCAGTTAAAGTATGTATTTAATTATTATTATTATTATAATGAAATGTAGACTAAATGTTCAGTTGGGGAAAGGCACTAGGTCTGACTTAGATTAGCCCAGACCAACACGTGACACGAGATATTTCTATACTTATACTATCTGTTACCCGCGGCTTCGCTCGCGTGGTAAAAAAAAATATTTGTACATCCACTCTTAAATCCGTCAACTACCTCCATACCAAAATATCACATCGATCCATTGATCCAATTTGATGTAAAAGAAAGACAAACAAACAAACACACCTTCGCATTTATAATATTAGTGTGGAATATAGATAGATTTTTAAATTTGTTCATTTTAGTGAAAATTGTTGCAAAGAAGAATGTTTTTTAATTGGTAAAATAATATTTGATAACAATTACGGCACGGCTAAAATAATGTAGATAATGGCTTTTACGCGAAAATAGTCTTAAATTTCACCGAGTATGATACGATTATAATGAAATTTATTTTCAAGTTGATGTTAAGACATTACGACGACTTTTCAAACGGATAACAACTTAATTATTCAATATAAAGCTCATCCCTATACAGTATAATATATAATTCTAGTGTCACAATGCTAGTCACCATACTCGTCCGATACGGCCCGACCGATTCTCATGAAATTTCGTGCGCCTATCGAGTAGGTCTGAGAATCGGCCAACATCTATTTTTCATCTCGATATTTCCACGAAATCGAAACTTACCCGGGTGAAACCGCGGAGCGCAGCTAGCTGGTTTGTGAGATTAAATCAAATATGAATTCGCGATAGCGGGATGCATCTTTCGTAGTCAATAACGTATTAAGTCAACTCACATGACACTCAGACCGAAGTGGGTCACAACTCACCCACACATGCACACGACACTGCGAATTACTTCGTCAAAATTTAAGTTTTACGGTCCAGTCGAAATACATCCGCCATGGCTGAAAATTGATGGAGGCAGCTCATCAGCATAATTAGGAAGAGGTGACGCTGCATGCATGCGTGTCGCTGAATTGGGCCGGCACGACCGGGGAGGTGCTTCGCTTACACGAGATCGGCGTAAAGTGACAGCATATCAGTGGCACTGATCTCCTTCCTTATCCCCTTGGCCTTGCACACCGCACGAAACGCGACAGCGCAGCAGTCAAGAGTAATGAATCTCCTAATGTTTATACAAATATCCTAAAACTACAATAACACTGCTGATACCGAATGACATAAGCCATTACAATTTAGCACAAGGCTGGGCTAACGCGACGATTATCCTCAAATATTATTATAACACATCATAATAATACGTGTATAAAATATCAATAGCGTTTATCTATTTGTGATTGCAAATAAAAGTTATTCATCTTTTATTGCTGCCTGGACGGGGTACGGGTTGACACGGGAATATGAAATGACTAATTATAATTACTTGGTTCTACGGTTAGTTTGAGCTTGTTCTCAATTGTCTAGCACGATTTGGAGGAACATCTAAGGTTTTTTTATTATTATAAGAAGGCAAACGAGCAGTCGGAGCTATTTTCATCGCTGCCAACGCCCGAACCGCATAGAGTTGATAATAAAAGTTCTTCATTTCTTATTGCTGCCCAACTGTACTCAGTAGGGTACAGTACAGTAAACTGTACCCTACAGGGTACAGTAGACACGGGAATGTGAAATTACTAATTATAATTAACACAACTTAGTTCTGCGGTGAGTTTGAAATTGTTCTCAGTACCAAGCACGAAGTGGAGGAACATACTTAAGTCTAGGCAATGTCTAGACTTTCACATATTTTTATAGCATTGCGAAGGAAACGAGCAGTCGGAAAGGAGCGACGCACATGGACATATTTTGCATATGCGTGGCCCTACTTCGTTCCATGCCCTTTAATGGGCCATGCTGCATGGAGCCTTAATCGGGCCACTACCGGACACAGCCACTTTGATAATGAGGTCAATCCTAAGCCGATTAACATCGTGGACTTTTTTAACCTTATTTTTTTCTAAACGAGGTTTTTATCAATTCAGATATATCTACCCCATACTCTATAAATAATTGAAATCGTATTTTTTTTAAAGAAATAGAATAAGGTCACGTGAAATATTTCCAAAAATGGGTTAGTAGTCGTTTCGCCCAAAATGTTTGCATAAAAATGATAATGTACTCTTGTCCGCATTTTCGACGGCATCTTTTGTAGAGATCAGCTAACATTCACTCTATTCTTTCATTCTACTATTTAGATACGACGGTAATCATCATCAACGCTCCCCGATCATGTTGAGTTACCGTCCCTCTCAGGCATAGGGCCGAGGGCTGAAGGTGCTGTGAGTCACGGGGTCTCACAGCACCTTCAGCCTCAGTCTAACAAACTTCTTAACTCCGGAGTTCCGGACAGTTATTAAGATATAGAAAAATTAAAAAAAATATATATTACAGGTAGAATAAGGACATAAACGTGCGAATGTATGCCTGCCTACGCTAAAAGACACATAGTTGTTTTACAGATGTGTTGATGCTTCCATGCTCGCACCATTGAGCCACCGGATACTTGATCCTGTTTTTCTACTTTAAACGTATAACTAACAATTCCTTGGTATATCGTACCAGTAATATTTCACTACCAATCAATACGCAATGCGTATATCGAAATAATAAAACGCTACAGACAATTGAAACAAAGAACAAAACCCTTTTCACAAAACCCTTAAGCTAACACCAACTAAAATTTTAGTTTTAGTTTAGAGAATATTCTCGAAAACTGAAACTAAACTTTATTTGTATTATGTAGCATCATCACTACATAGTATAAAACAAAGTCGCTTTCCGCCGTCTGTGTGTCTGTATGCTTAGATTTTTTAAATTACGCAACAGATTTTGATGGGGTTTTTTTTAAATAGTCATTAATAGTCATCAATTTCAAGAGAAAAGTTTATACGTTTAATAACATCCATTAATTAGTGGAGGAAATATACGCGGGCGAAACTGCGTGCGAAAGATAGTAAAGAAATAAATTTATACAAAACAACATCCTTAACATCCTTAAAACAAAACAGTTTTGGTCCATTTTCCTGTAGCTGAAACAGCCACACTAAAATACACGGAAAACCAAATTTGATATCCAATTTATACTAATACGTCACTCTGGCTGTACGCCTGCACTTTGCTCTAATAGCTCGGTGGCCCATGGAGGTGGGAGGAGAAAGGGGGCAGCGCATCTGTATAGTCTCTATGCAGATGTCTATGGGCGTCGGTAGTCATGAAAATGGCTACAACTGCTCGTTTGCCCTCCTATACCATAAAAAAAAAACTCGTGTATGGTGGTATTATGGTGTGGTAAGCCGACATGACATAATAATAATAATCCATTAATCAAGAGATAATAGTAAATTTATTAAATTGGAACAGGGATTATCGTTCGCGATGAAACAAACAAACAAACAATTCTGTTTCATAATATTAAGGATAGATTTAAATAATTAATGACTATCATTTGATCTTATGGCATAAGAATAAGATAGTATCTATGATAGTATGGTCACTCATTGGCTATAATAATTATAATAACGTATTTTGCTAAGACTTGGATATTGTCCTATCTACTTCGTTTGTAGATAAAAGTAATAGCCAATTACTTGTATCGGCTAGCCGACTAGTCGGTTATAAAGCGTATGTACATTCGGCAGAACCGATCGCGATTTCAGGATTATTCGCAATATCTTTGATGATTCGTCGCGAACATAGGCACATGTTTTCTTTTCTTTACAAATCAAAGCCAAGACAGTTTTAGTCAGGTCATACTGTATACCGCTGAACTGGGCCGGCGCAGGGCCAGGGACATACCCCGCAAAATGAGAGCTATGTTGTCTAGTTTCTTGGGGTTTGGGAGTTTCCGCTTGCCCGTTGTAGAGTAATAGAAAAGGACAGCAGCACATTTGCATAAGAGTTATATGAATATCTGTAGGCGTAGGGTCGGGCTGCTAGTTTGCGCTCTCATAAGGACAGCTGATCGCAAACCGATCCGGCCACACCTCGGAGTCATCACTAGTCGATAAGGACTTGGTACATCTGTATTACATTTACAGCACATTTATAGCCAAAACTTCCAAAAATAGACACACACGCGTTTGGACGCGTGTTCCGGAAGTTTCGAATACGTTTGCTAATCACTACGAGGTGACCTAATAGTAACCTTAGACAGATTTACAGCCCACAATACGCAGACGTGTGCACTAATCACAGAGCACAAGTTCTGCTCTGTGATTAGTGGAATACGCGTGAACATTAGCTATGTACTCGTACATGTTTGGACATGAGATTTTCAGCGATGGATGGTTTTAGTAAGAGGTAATGCTACAGCATGCTTGCATGTAGTCAAACTAGGCCCGTTCGGCCGGGGAGGTACCTCTCGCTTACACGAGACCGGCGTGAAATGACAGCTGTGTTGTCGCGTTTTGTGCGGTGTGTAAGTAGCCGATGGCCCATGGAGATTGGAGGAGAAAAGAGAGCAGCGTAATATAGCCTCTATGCGGATGTCTATGGGCGTTGGTGGTGGGTAGTTTTTTCAAGCTTTCAAATAAAATGTTGGTCTCAATGATCGTAATCGAGATTTCAATAGACCATGTTAATAAAGTCTAATCTTGTGATGGAACACTTAGTGTTCGACATTAGTGATCAGGGGCGGCTGTTCTTTAATTTAAATGCGCCCGTGCGCCGAACCACCATATTTTTAATGCCTCAAATGTCGACAGTGGATGATAATATGGTGTACACTGATGCATAGGACGTATCCTCCCACGGACCTTCCCATTGGGGAATGAACTCCCTGCCGAGGTTTTCCCAGAGGGCTACAATATGGGGTTCTTCAAGAGGGGAGTCAATAGGTTCTTAAAGGGTCGGCAATACGCATGTGATGCCCCTGGGGTTGGAAGCGTCCATAGGCTACGGTAACCACGTACCATCAGGTGGGCCGTATGCTTTTTTTGCCACCATCGTGGTATAAAAAGAAAAAAAAAGTATATCAATTGACTTTCAAAAGACTGTGATCGATTAAAAAAACATTTTTTTCTAATTTCATCGAATTTCCAATAACGACAAATTCGTCGAAACAATTTTAAGCTCTTTGTTAAACTATTAAGACTTATTTTGGCTGTAAAGAAGTTCCCGTGAGCTCCGGCGAACGCACCAGCCGCCACTGTTTTGGCGGTAAGCATTTGTTTTTATAGAATAAGGGGGCAAACGAGCAGTCGGAACGGTTTTCATGACTGCCGACGCCCGTAAACGTTCGCATAGAGATTAGTCCGATGCATTGCCCTCTTCCTCCTCCCGCCTCCATGGGCCACCGGCTAATTACACACTGCCCGAAACGACGGCACAGCTGTTGCTTTACGCCGATATCCTGTAAGCTAGACCTGCATCCCCGGTGGTAGCGGCCTCATTCGGCTGCATGCATGCAGCGTGGCAGTACCTCTTACTAAAACATGCTGAGCCGATTAAACTGTGAACATTTACATGCATGCTGTACAAGTATTTTCGTCTCATCAGGCACTTTTTTGTGCTAACTGTACGTGCAGACTTTTCTTCAAAACGAGTTGGTACTACTTTTGTGTATTAAGTAGGTACTAAATTGTGTAGCTACCACCTGTGGCGCTCAACAACATGAACTTTGCGGTTAGGAAGGTTGTGCAGTGCAAGCAGCAAATAAAACTAGCCCTGCCATTTTGTTTCTCCCGAAACTCAATACAACAGAACATGCATTCTTTATAGGTACAGGATAAAAAGATTATTTTCCTATTTGAGATTGCAATATATGTATGAGCCTAATTTTACACAAATTCGTTCGGTAGTTTCTCGTGAAAGAATAACAAACGTTAATACATATTAGTAAGATTTATTAAAAACAAAACTTTTTTTTTTTTAATTTATACTTAAAGCCCCGGACCCACCGCAGCGCAAGCTGTGCACGGGCACGCTGCGCACGTATTCATTTGTTTAACAACCTGGGTCAACGTTTCCACTACAGCGCACGCTATACACGCTACATACGCTACACACGCACGCTACATACGAATATGTACAACAGCGTTGAGCTACATGCGCGCATATTCCAGCAAGCCGCGTGTGTCAATTCATGCGTAGCGCGAGGGACGCGGCGAGGACCCACCGCAGCGCACGAAGAGGATACGCACGTGCGTCAAGAAGAAGTCTCGTGCAAGAAAGGTCATGTGACTGTATCCACTGCAATCCACGGACACTCTACGCATGAATTGAATTGAATTGAATGGAGGAAATCATTGATTAGTTGTTTATTTAGACTGAATTAAAAAATATTTAGTTATTAGAATAGTAATGATAAATATTTTATCCCCTATGTTTACAGTTAACCTGATAGACGTAGTTGATATAATTTTTAAAAAGGTTAAGTATCCGCATGAAAAACTTGAAAATGTAGACCCCAATCGGTAAAAATTACAAAAAGTCGTTATATCGCGTACGAGATATTTTTAGCGTATACTTACCCAAATATTAAACTATAATTTGTCCAATTCATTATTGTTTATGCATCTATTATTAATCAATTTAGTAAATTCTAGTTTAATACTTGACGTAAAGTTAATCTATGATTATTAATAAGGCTGTTAAAATGTAAACTAAACTAAAACTAAAACACCCCTTTATCCACATACTGATTATTATTTGTAAAGGCCATGAGAAACGGCCACATGATATTATGTTAGTATTTAGTTTGCCTGTTGCCAGCAAACCGCTCGGGTGGAAATTATTAGCAACGTAACAGAATCATGGGCGTAATTTAGTTATTGCCGTCACGTAGGATAATTAAAGTTTGAACTAGCGTTTGCGTTGCGAATATTGTGCAATATACTTTTATTGTTGCGAGGGGAAATGTTTTTGTGCGTCATCAGTCCCGGGTGGCGTGTGGCAGGTACGTCGAGTAACACGAGTACCTACCACGGTTCTAAGTCGAGTTGCCTTGAATTGGACTTGGACTAACAAATGAGCGTTCGACTGCAGATTGAGTCTTCTACATTTTGGGTAAAGTTCCCAACCTAGGGGAGGGTTGGTTGCACTTTTTTCGTTTTGCAGAGAAATGTGGTGCTACTACCGGTGTTGGGTGAGATCCGATGTATATGTGGGTTCGCGGCTATGCGGAATATACAAAACAAGCCCACGGGTGCCACCACCTACATTGAGGTGCCCCGGATCTGTCAAGGAAGCAGCTCGGCGACTTGCCAGTCCTTCATAAGGATAGGACTCTTCATATGGGGGAATGACAAACAACATCAGTTCCCTGAAAGCGCCGTGAAATGCCGGAGGGATGGGCCATCATTCACTTTCTCCTCTCGGACTCGCTCCGCAGCCTCCCTTGGGATATGACAATCTCGCAGAAGGAGGCCATCGCCTCACAGGATCTGTCGTTCCCAAGCATCAAACGGATCATGACCGAGAGCGAGAGGTCAGTCCCTTCAAGCGCCGCTACTAGATCATGGCACTGTAGGGCCCCAGGGTATGCCCGTCGTGTCCTAAATAGTAACACTTATCTACGCCTACCGAAGATTTCAGAGTACCCTACCCGACCGCCGTATTCCGTATAACCCCTTTTTTGTTGACGCAGGGGAATACATTTATATGTGATACCTAGAAGCCCGAGTAGTCACTAGACCTATATCAAAACCTCACGTCTAACCTATGTCTAACTAAAACCCTGTGGGTGTCTTCAGTCGCTATTAGTAAAGGGTCCCAGATCTACAAGCAACAGGATCCCTCCAGCGACAGGCCGGAGCTCGGCGATAAGGCCAGGCTTCTCCTTGGGGACTGTCCGAGTGCCTCTGATAAGCCCTAATTAACCTTAATACCTCTAACACAGGGACAGCTAATAAGCAAATAAAATATGCGCGCGAAGTCAAATAATACGTAGCATAGTTTCCAGTGAACGCATCGGCTTCATTCCGCGTTCTGCCGACGAATGGAATACGTAATTTTTATAAATAAACACCTCAGTGACTTTATCTTGTAATTTCAGGCCTGCCATTTATTTGCATAACAATTTATCACCACTTATCTAGGAGGTATTACTTTTTTAATGCCTGTTAATGTATCAAAACTCCTCTCGCGATGGAAGCTAGGAACTTATATACGTATACTTCCAATACGGGATACGAATGGTGATACTTTTTTATAGAATAAGAGAGCAATCGAGTGGTCGAAGACATTTTCATGACTACCGACGTATATAGATATCCGTATAGAGGTTCTATGCCGTTGCTCTTCCACCTCTCCCTTCATGAGTGGCTACTTACATAACGTCGCAATAAACGCGACAGCACGTGTGTCACTTTACGTCTATACCGTGTATTCGAGAGCCCCCTCGGACGAGACGGCCGAATTCGGCGGCATGCATGCAGCATGGTAATACGTTTCAGTCCTTACAAGGCAGGCTTCAGTCCTTATATTTTAAAAAAAGAAACACTAGATATCAACAGATGCGTAGCACCCTTATTTCCTCTCTGCATCATCTCATGTAAACTCCCCCGTCGTAAAATACAGCTACAATTCAATGCTCTTATTAAAGATAAGCAGATATCTAGAAAATCTTCTTTAGTGTAAGCAAGGAAAAAAATTGAGGTCATTAGGACATTATGTAGGTACATATAATATGCATACTATGCGTTACCAAAGATAAGTAGATATCTAGAACACTGCGTCCACTTACCAGCGACTACTGTTTTGTGTTTATGTACCTATTTAAATATCGACAATTTGGCATATCTATGATAAGAGCGTGTACACAGTGTTATCAGGTAAAATCAGACTTATACACATTATCTTTTGTTAAGTATATTTACGCCGTCTTTTTGTCTGATAGTGCTTATGTGATATACATTTCTCACACCTTAGAACGTGTATTGCGTTTCAACTACCGGCAGTAATTATTTACACCAATAAATCTAAAAATATTATAGACTGACCCTTGCCCGCCTGGTTCCCACAAATAAAAATTCTTCAACCGTAGTAATATACAGCCTACTTTCTAATAAAGCATTCTATTCATGTAAGAATGGCTTAAATCAGTTCATTAGTTTTAGAGCCCATTTTGATACAAACAAAGACTCGCGTCATATGATTAATAAACTTCTCTCTGTATTTCACCCATTTAATTGTTGAAGTTCTAAATTCTCTCTTACGGCGCATTCACATATACGTCCGTTTTACTGGATCCGTTTTACCGGATCTGTGGTAGCGTATGTAGTTGTATGAGCGAGTTCACACATACAGTATACTGGACCCAGTATTTTTTATTATACGTTTATGTGAACGGACGTATATGTGAATGCGCTCTGCATACTATCTCCAGTAAAACGGATCCAGTAAAACGGACGTATATGTGAATGCGCTCTGAATACTATCTCCAGTAAAACGGATCCAGTAAAACGGACGTTATATGTGAACGCCCCCTTAGTGCTCATCGTGAAAGGAACCCCTGTACCAAATTTCGAATTTCCAGGTTCCGGCTATGTATTGATGTATAAGTCAGTCAGATGTATAAGTTTGCCTTTTGAATAAATAGATATGCTCTCCGCGGTTTCACCCGCGTAAGTTTCGATACCGCGGAAATATCGAGATGAATAATATATATTGGTCGATCCTCAGACCTACCCGATATGCACACAAAAGTTCATGAGAATCGGTCGAGCCGTATTTGAGGAGTATGATAACTAACATTGTGACGCGATAATTTTATTTATATAGAGATTCGCATCTATAACTATCTATCTTAATAGTGTTCACGACATGAAGACATCAATAATTTTTAAGTAGGTGCGGACGCTTCTTACACTCCACTTTCTGGCTCAGTCCCAGGACAGAAGCAAGGTCGACGACCTTCGTCAATGAAGGCGGTGTAAGTGCCACTTGTGGCTGGTTGATGTATAGCCGTACGTCGGAAAGGCACTAAATCTTTGAACGCGTATGAAGAGGTCATTCAACAAGATTGTCACTATCAACAATTGGGGTATGATAAAAATAGGAATGAATGAATGAAAAGTGACAGCTGTGCGTCGTTTCGTGCGGTGTGTAAGTACCCGGTGGTCCATTAAGGAAGGAAGAGGGAGGGCAACGCATCTGTATGACCTCTGTGAGGTCTATGGGCGTCGGTAGTCATAAAAATGGCTCCGATTCCTCGTTTGCCCCTATATACTATAAATAAAAGGAATTTACCACATGGGGTGCAATATATGTGTTGTTTCGTTTTTTTTTTGAGATTTATGGCTCGACATAACTATAAAAACGTTTGCGATGTTTTTTTTATAGGATAAGGGGCAAACGAGCAGTTGGTAGATGACTACCGCCGCCCATAGACATCTGCAAAACTCGAGGCTTTGCAGGCGCGTTGCCGGCCTTTTAAATGTTATTTAATTTATTTGTTTTTAACTTTTCTTTTTAATTGTTTGAAAGAAAGAAAGAAAAGGTTTGACAACAAACAAGAGACATGCTCATGACACATCGAATACTTGTAAATGCTAATAGCCCGCCTCGATTGCGTCACAATGAAAAGGTAATTGCCTCAAATTGGTTTATATATAAGTCAAATTGTTTTCCACTTTAACCTATAAAGTTCCGAACCGTTTTTTTACATCTACGTACTCTCTAGTGGACCGTCTGAAAAACGACAATAAGACGATCCTTTGATGACATACCTAGGCTCTAAAAAAGTGCCTACTGTGATGAAGAATAGAATATACTATAGTGCTATTCTTTGAATTAATACATTAAATCATATCAAGCCATTATGTGTCCCATTGTTGGGCAAAGGCCTCCCCGCATTTTTTCCATTTTTCTCCGTTCAGAGCTTCATATCGCCATCTTCTTTTTGTTGAATTAAATTAATAAATACAATCAATAATCTACATAATTATACAGAGGGAAGATTTGTTTGTTTAAATCGAATAGGATTCAAAACTACTGGACCTGTTTAAATCGTGACTTCGCTAGTAGTAAGCTACGTTATTAGGAAGTAAATGTGGCTTTTTAAATGAATGGATGAAATTAATGAAATTTTAAACTTTGACGCGCAACGAAGCGGGCACTTCTCGGCTAGTTTCAAATAATCTAATATTGTAAAAGTTTATATTATGTACGTATACTGTATGTATATTGAACGCAAACACTGAGTGGATTTGAATGTAATTTGGCACAGATGGAGTTAGAATTATATAAAACGCTTTTTAAACCAAATATCTCAAACCGGTCATGATAACGTTGCTAAAGATTTAAGCGAGTCAACCCGCGAGAAACTGCTAGTATTTTGAAATAATATATAAACATACCTTCATAAATTATATATAGTTTACAATTGCCTATTGAATTGAGTTTCACCCCAAATTTTTAATTGTTTTTTTTAACTCTGAAACACAAATAAAATCTTTATTACTCGTAAAAGTTTTTCTTTGAATAATAAATACTTTTTTCAATATACTTTGTTAAGTAATTAAATAATTATATATACACATCAATCTCACGATTTTAAGTACTGTCGCTAATTACTGGAAGTGAATTTATAATATAATATATTTAAATAATATACTTAAATAATATTCACCTACATATATATTAGGTGTATGAACACAATAAAACTTAAAAACCGGCCAAGTGCGAGTCGGATGGTTCCGTACCATTATCAACAAAAACGGGAGCTTATCTTTTGTATGGGAGCAAAAAAATCACGTTTATGGTATGGAGCCCCCCTTAAATATTCATATTATTTAATTTTTTAGTAATTGTTGTTATAGCGGCAACAGAAATACACCATCTGTGAAAATTTCAACTGTCTAGCTATCATAGTTCAAGAGATACAGCCTGGTGACAGACGGACGGACGGACAGACGGACAGACGGACGGACGGACGGACGGACGGACGGACATCGGAGCCTTAGTAATAGGGTCCCGTTTTTACCCTTTGGGTACGGAACCCTAAAAACCAATTCACATCTCATTTTTACAATTTTGACCCTGTTTATACAATGACATGGAATCCTGTGGCCATGGAAATGGGTAACTCAATGCAAACACAAAATTAGCAGATACGTGTATGGGGCCCTAAGGGGTCGTTCAAGCATTACGTAAACAGATTGTTCGTATTTGTAACCCTCCC
>LUGF01051877.1:113668-138871 GCA_001625245.1 Calycopis cecrops | reverse complement strand
GCCGCCACCGCCGAGAGTTTTGGAAAATATTCGCCGCAGCGAAACGGTTAACGCCGATCATTCCACTTTGAATTTTCATTACAGCTTTTCTCCCTGCATTGATTCTAGTTTTGAGACCGGGGTCGTACTGTCGAATCCAGGTTTTATGGAAAGTAATAAGACAAGAAAAAATACCGTCAGGATTTACAGATTCGACAGATGTACAAAAACTCCTGCGTAGTTGCGACTAGACGTTGCTTGCAGTGCACATAACTAGTAATAATGTATTTTATTGAAGTATCAAGCTCCACATATACCGTAAAATATTATGCTATTAAACAGATAGCACAACATAACAGCGGTGAAGAGAATAAACAGTAAGGTACGCGTTATTTAAAGGAAAAATGATAAAATTAAGTAAACATGTATGTGGTTATAATTAAATAATTACAAGTAAACATTAAATAATGCGTTATTCTTCTTTCATGTCCAAAAATGTTATATTGTAAAATGTATTTAAATAAAATAGAGAGTTTTGAGCATCAAATTATGGAACAATACAACATTCTTTATCACGCCATTTTGGTAGACCGTATTATGTATATTACAACACAATTTATATAATTGAATGCATTTATTTGATTGAGATTATATAACAACTTTTACAAGAGTAATAATTTAAACTTCTTATTTCTAAGATATCTTAGAAAATACTTTGTCTATTTATTATTTTACATACCTACTCATACTAAACTACTAGTTAGTATACTTAATTACTTTTTACAAGATTTAAATAAATATCGAAAAACACTAAAATATGTCGGTACCTGTCCTTCTTTCATACATTGCATTCATTGATTCATTCTTTAAAACTAATGTGATATACAATGTGTTAATTTTACACTGGATCAAAAAAAATGTACGGATACTAGATAACAAATTATCGATAAAAAGTAGAAAGATTTTTTTTATGTCATCTATTTCGAATAGAGAGACACCATAATTTTTTTTTTAGTAAAATTCTCATCTTTCGGTTATAATTTTTTTTCTCTTAAAGTTAACGGTGTATCTTAAAATAGTCTTATTTGAAAGCTAAAACATTTAACCTGCTAAAAAAAATAAACGGCACCTACGGTTTCAAGCACAAAATTAGTTAAAAATGGACAAGAAGATATTTTTTTGTTAAAAAAATACATTTCATTTTAATTTTTGACCCATAACTTCAAAACTAGCACATTGAAGTTACTTTTTTATTTAGTTTATTAAACAACACTATTTAGTCTACAAATTTTTCAAAATAATATGGGGTCTCTCTTTTACTAAAAAAAAAATATGATGCCTCTCTTTGCGAAATAGATGACTGAAAATCTTTCTACTTTTTATCGATAATTTGTTATCTAGTATCCGTACATTTTTTTTGATCCCGTGTAAAATTAACACATTGTATATTGGCTAAAGGCTATGGTAATTGCCAATTTGCATCGACTGTTTAATGGAATAAATAGGCGACGTAAGTAAAAATGTTTATCTGCTTAATTGTAATTTATATTACAGCAACATAATTCGGAAACAGTGCGATTACCATACGTTTTATAATGGTACAACACAAAATATAAAATGGATCGTTCGATGAATCACGTTCCATTCCATAAAATAGGTGAAATTGTGATATAAAGATACCTCCAATAAATTGGCAATATTTGATACAAAGATACTTCCATTAAATTGGCAATATTTGATACAAAGATACTTCCATTAAATTGGAAATATTTGATACAAACGTACCTATATTTAATCGAATATATTTGAAACGAAAGTATCCCCATTAAATTGGAATTATTTGATACGAAGATACATCCATTAAATTTGAAATATTTTAGACAAATGTACATGTGCTAAATTAGAAATTTTTAGTACAAATTTATCTAGCAAATTTGATACAAATATATAACTTCTTCTTCTTCTTCTTCTTCAGCCGGAAGACGCCCACTGCTGGACATATATAACTATTAAAATGGAAATATTTGTAACAAATGTGCCTCCCATTAAATTGAAAACAATTGATACTAAGATTCACCTTTTATGATGGAATGTCACTGACAGTCCCAAACTACATATTAAAATGATGCCTAAATTTTAAGTTTTTAAAATTAACAATTTAGGACATGTCTTTGTAAAATACATAAAAAAAGTTTACACAAATAATTAAATTATAACTAAAAGTAGTTTAACAAATAATGGTTTAAAATTATTTTTAAATTACTATAGTAAGATAAACAATTTGTAATCAACTAATGATGTTCGGTAAAAACGGCCTTACGAGAATTGAGCGCCGAAACGTTATATAAACTTGATAGGTACGAAATACAATCGCCAATAGGTACAAAAAAAAAATCGAGTATGCATGGGACATGCTCCAGAGACGTGCTTTAAAGGACTTGGATGGAGTGACAACAACCCAAAAACAGATGGATACAAAAATTTCATTGGAAGCAATTGCCGCAGGATAACATTAAGTCTCATCGATTCTATGAATATTCGGTGCCAGCAAGTTCTCAATAACAGAGGAGGCCACACCTTATTTCATTTGTGCAATTTTTGTATAACCATTTAATTTTGTTCAGCATTTTCATATTTTTTAAGTTTAGTTGATAAGGCACCTTACTACGTACATACAATACTTTCTCGTATTCTTGTTAATTAAGATATTAAAAAAAACAGTTGTTTAATATAAAAAAAGCATTAAAAATCCATATGTATATAAATAAGAAAATAGTAAGTATTTAATGCTAAAACACGTAAAATTAAAATTTGTACCTATGTGTTGTTTAGACTTTTTTATATGTTTATATCTAAGGCTTTATAGTTCTGGTTAAATATAAGTAAATTGTATTATTGGTAAGCAGTGAGGCTTCGTGGAAGAAATACGTATGTCTGATCTAGTGTATCCCATAATGCTCCAGGTTTCAACCTATTCTTCATCATCATCATCAGCCTATTGCAATCCACTGTTGGACATAGGCCTCTCCCATAGCTCGCTACTGGCCTCGATCTTCGATCAATCGATATAATGGGTTTACATGTCCAATAGTAGTAGTAGTTTATATTTATTTATAGTTTGAAGTTATTAAACAAATATATAAATACAGGGTTAGTTTTTGGTCACCGGCCAAATTTTCAGATTTGGTTCAGGGTCGATTTATTGCTACATTCGATTTATGAAATAAAACAAATAAGAAAAATAATATAAAAAGATTTTTGTCCTGTACGAAAATAAATACCGTGTGGGTAACATAAATGATCGTCGAGTCGATCGATCGAGCCGCACGCAGTGGATGCGAAACACAATCAGTTGTTGAGGTCAACACACTTCGGCTGCTGATGCGCGTAGGTATATTTACGGACCGTTTCAAATCGATGTTTATGTATCAAAATATTACAAATAAGACGATAAAATTAAAACACACACTTGAAATGATGTTTATTTCCTTATTTTTAAATACGGCCGGTGACCAAAAACTAACCCTGTTTATACAATAAACTTAGAATAAAACTGTAGAAGACGTCATTCTGTCTGAGTCTTCACCAGCTTTCACGCAAAAACTACTGAACAGATTTTGATGAAACTTTTTTTGTTATACTATAGGTATTCGTCCTTGGTAACATAGTGGCTCTAATTTAGCAATATATATAATACTGCAGTCTGTATCTCGACTTGAAATGCACTATTGTAGAGCAAAATAACGTAAAATAACTGTGTCTTGTGCGGCTTTCACGCAAAAACTACTGGGCAGACTTTGATGAAACTTTTTGTTATATATAAGTGAAAAAGTGGTAAAATGGTCCTCAGAAACATAATGAAATACACTATAATTGTAGGGCAAAATAACCGATTGAAAATTCGGACAAAAACAAAAGACAACGGCTGTCGGGTCAACTAGTATTAAATATGTTACGCCTAAATTATACCTCGGTGTGACAAAAGTCTCGCCTGACAAAAAACTTTAATACAAATCATACTTTGTGCGAAGCATAATATAATTATATTCAAAATGGAAAATCAAAATGGAATCTCTAATATAAATTTTTCACACATAAGAATAACCCAGAGATGATATTAAAAGTTACAAAGTTATCGGCAACTCAATTCAAGTTAAGCGTCGAACGAAATAGGTATGTTTAAATTTTACCGTTTCATATGGTACAAGTCACTAGTTGATTGAAATATGAACTGATTGAAATATTTGATGTTTCAATTTCACAGTTTGTTTGCAATATAACCTACGTTATTTAAGGTATTAAATTTTATTTCGCCACAATAACAAACCATCATTAACATTTTAAGATACATGTTGTATGAATTTAGCTAGAGTAGGTAGCGAGACAGAGTCTTTTGACATGAAATTAGCCTTATATTTTGATCATTCAAACGAAAGAACTTGTATGTAAATAAGTATCAAAAAAACTATGTCAAAATGTATCAAAATGTAACAATAAGTACGAAAAAAACAATCTAAAAGGTATCAAAAAACGATGTAAAAAAGTATCCAAAACCAATGTAAAAAACCAGGCCAAGTGCGAGTCGGACTCGCACACCGAGGGTTCCGTAGAAACGGCAGGTATGAGTAAAAGTAATCGACGTTGAGAAAATTACACTTCCCTGCGACAAACTTATATATGCGGGTTCTTGCATGCATTTAGTATGAAAGGAGCTACATGCATAAGTTGGTAATGATTTTTCCAGTGATATAAAAATTTTATTTACCCATTTTTAGATTTATTCCTATATGTATACTGTAAGGTCTTACTTTTTGCCAAATTTCAGAATTCTAGCTCAACGGCAAGTACCCTATAGGTTTTCGAAAAAGTGCGTTTTCATACAAAATTTGTCCATAAATGGCTATAACTTTTTATTGCGTTAACTTACAAGTGTGATTCTTTCAAGGATCAAGACGTAACTGAATTAGTAACTGAATTTTTTGTCGAATACGGAGGGTATTCGACAAAAAATTCAGCTTAATCCCTTCACGCGTTTTAGAGAAAAAGGTATTGACAGACGTACAGACAGACGGACAACAAAGCGATCCCATAAGGGTTCCGTTTTTTCTCTTTGAGATATGGAACCCTAAAAATATAACGAAAAATAATGTAAAAAAAATATCTAAAAACAATGTAAAAAAAGTATTGAAATACGATGTAAAGAAGTATCAAGAGCATTGTAAAAAAAATATCCAAAGAATGGTCTAAATAAGTATAAAAACAATCTAACTGACTAGTGGATATTATTCTACATATTCCTATTGCGTCTGCAATAAGACTATCATGCCTATGTTACGTTAATGTCGTATACTTAGTCTGGCCATAAATACTGTTACAATTAAAAAAGAAAAGATATTACATTTGAATTTGGAATCTGTCATTTTTATACGATGGTTCATTGTTTTTTCCCATTTTGCGATATTAAAATGGAGTGGCGTGATAAAGAAAACAGAATCGCTGTGATTGCATTACACAAAGTAGGTATGGAGCCAAAAGCAATAATTAAAATTCTCCATACACTTGGTATTAGCCAAATCAAAAGGTACAATGAGAATTCCTCTGTTTGTGACAGAGGAAGATGTGGCCGTCCACGTAGTGTTCGTACGAAAAAGGTGGTCAAAGCAGTAAGGGAAAGAATTCGAAGTAATCCTGTCCGAAAGCAAAAGATTTTATCTCGGGAAATAAGGATAGCACATAGAACCATGTCGCGTATTTTAAGAGATGACTTAGGACTTTAGCAGCGTATAAGAGCCGCACTGGTCATTTCATAACTGATAAATAAAAATGAATAGGGTGGTAAAATCGGAACAACTAATGCAGACGTACGCAAAGGGAGGTCACAGAAAAAAATCTTTAAGGATTAAAAAACTTTACAATTGAGCAACATTTTAACAAACAAAATGACCGTATTTATGCTCAAAGCTCTAAGGAAGCTTCCCAATTAGTCGATAGAGTGCAACGTGGGTATTATACGACTTTTGTGATGGAACGTCAGCACAAGTGTATCAAAAGACCATTCTTAAGAAGGTAGGTAGTAGGTAGGTAGGTAGGTAGGTAAGAAGGTAGGAAGGAAGGTAGTTAAGCCCCTTAATAACACCTTGTTCAATAACCAAGTATGGTCCTTCCAGTAAGGCTCGACGCCGGGTCATAAAGCTCAGGCCACGCAATCTTGGTTGGAAGCGAACATCTCGGACTTCATCAGAGCTGAATACTGGCCGTCGTCTAGTCCCGATCTTAATCCGCTGGATTATGATTTATGGTCAGTTTTAGAGAGTTCGCTCTAAACTCCATAATAATTTGGAGTTCCTAAAACAAATCGTACCCAATCCCCATGGAAAGAGTGCGTGCTTCTCTAGATAACTGGCCTCAACGTTCATAAGACTCTATTGCAGCCAACGGACGCCACTTCGAATGAGCTTTTTATATTGTTAATTGTTTTATATTTGTGCATTAATTAAACTGACACACTATGAAAGTAATAAATGTTATTTGCTATTAATTTGTTTTTCTTTGTAACAGAACTTATGGCTAGACTAGGTATATACATTCTAAATTGTTAGATGATGGTCAAGGCGCTTATACTATCTAATTTATCTCATTATTCAGTAATTGATGTGTTGACTTTGTAATATTCTTATAATAAGTTATTTCGCTGAAGGTATAAAAAAATCAACAAACTATCCTATTAGCCTTAGATTAATAACATGTAACTCATAAATTTTCTGATATTTTTTCTGATCCTTTATCCCTTTTTGTATGGATAATATTATAACAACGATTAACTGCAATTGTTACGGGGGCGTCTATATATTACGTAAGATGCTTAAGGGGGGGAGGAGGTACTGTCAAATCTCATCTAATCTTACGTTGAAACGAGGGGGTCTCGGTGGTAATCACATTTTTTTTGTTCTGATTGAGACAGAAAAAAAATACCATCTTGATCCCTAATCCAAATTGTACATACTTAAGATTAGAATTAAGATCATTCACTAATTCTTTAAATATAAATTATAATAGCATTCATACTTCGACGTTATACAACATTACCTATTGTCAAACCACCATATTTGTTTTATACCCAATATTTTCATTCAGATTAATTATTATTTATTAAACTATTTAGTCAGATTATGTCCTTAAAAGACGGACTGCATTGTAGGTAAGTAAGAGGTAGTGCCACACTGCATGCTTGCATGCAGTCGAATTGGGCCGGCACGACCGGTGAGGTACCTCTCGCTTACACGAGACCGGCGTAAAGTGACAGCTGTGCTGTCGCGTTTCGTGCGGTGTGTAAGTAGCCGGTGGCCCATGGAGGTAGGAGGAGAAAGGAGGGCAGCGCATCTGTATAGCCTCTATGTGGATGTTTATGGGCGTCGGTAGTCATGAAAATGGCTCCGACTGCTCGTTTGCCCTCCTATACCATAAAAAAAAAAAAGGTACCTGTGTAGTGACGCGAAAACAAATTGTTTGCAGTTGATGGACATTGTCAATTCCGGACTTTAAAGAGCATGACGGAAAGTCATTTGCCCCATTTCTAATACGCCACTACCTACCGATTCTTTTCTGAATGCCTCATCAGCACGCCTTTTGATCTCTGTTACCCAAGTGTACGTAATGATTTAAAGATATTTTCTGCAGTACATGCGGTATTTATTTAGCATCTTTCTGGAATATCAGGCGTGCAGCCCCCATTACATTACACCAGCTAAGCAAGAGTATTTGTTGCACAAAGTGCGACCCTCACGGATTGTCACAAAACGAGTTGATGAGTTACTCTGCGCAAGCGCCAACGGACATACAATATTTCCTCAAATCCTACTTCCTATTAATATTATAAATGCGAAAGTTTATTTGCTTGTTTGTCGCTCGCACCTTCACGCAAAAACTGCTATGCCGATTTTCATGAAACTTGGCACACACATAGAGGGTAACTTGGATTAACACATTGAATTTTTATCCCGAAAAAATGATCCTGTGGGATGTCATGGGATGATTTTCCATTTTCATCTCGATATTTCCAGGGGATCGAAATTTACGCGAGTGAAACCGCGGGGCACAGCTAGTAAAAAACAAATAAGTAGCAGCCAATAATGACATCTGAATAAAAAGCAAAGAAAAGATAGACTTCGACAAACTCATAGGTCAATACAGTCAATACAAATAATTATAATTTGATAACAATTTATTTTAGAACACGTCCTCAAATAAAAGATAATTAGGTAGCAGCTATTAATAACATTTGAATTGAAGGCAAATAAAAGATATAGACGTCGACAGAGGCATTGGTCAATACAAATACTTAATTATAATTTAATAAAAGTTTATTTCAGGATTTTTCAGCCATGTCATGTTGACACTACTAATTGTACTATAGAAATATTTGTATTTACACCAAGGAAGTTAGATATTGAAGCCACTAAATAATAAAAGTGACTGAGAAAGATCTGAAAACTAAGGAAAAAGAAAAATGGATTAGAGAGATACTCTGGGAGCACTACATGGGAATGGGGTTCTGCTGCAAATTAATCAGTGCCTCTGAGTTTGTTTCTTTTCAGATATGAGCTAGGGTTGAAACGGTGGTAGAGTTACAAACTATTCGAATAAATCATTTTCATTAATACTTAATTATTAAAATAAACGAGAGATGTGGTATGCAAGCAGTACGTCGTTTATGTCACTTGCTAGCTAGCCACGGACGGGTACGCACGTATATCAAGTGTGCATATTTTATACCTGATTACAAGTGTTTTATTGAAACATCAAGCTCCACATATATCGTAATCTAATCAGACAGATAGCATAACACAACACAGGTAACAGGTGAAAATATTTCCGATGCATGCCCATTGCCCATGACTTCAGCTGTCTGCCACAACTTGATTCGTCGACCTTCCAAGACAGAATTTTTTTATCTTTCAACGATTTCTTCGACAACGGCGGTGTTCGGTCGTCCCTATCTGGGTTCACCTGCAGGCGACTCTCGATCCCAACGTTTAACAGTCGCAAATGAATCATCATTTTGTTCTTTGTTAAGAATTTTATAACAACTCAACAACAAACGACGACTCAACAAAGTGCGGATGACTCAAACACGGTAACGTTTATGGTTCAATTACAAAAAGCCTCAATAGGCTACCGTCAATACGCTAATGACATGATGCGTAACAATTATATTCCTAAGGACACCCACAATTAGTGGACTAATCCACAAGTAACTAGTAATACTTATAAGCCTGTACTTCGGCTCAAAACTTTTCAGCCGCCCTAGTCATAAATCATGTATCGTAATCATGTTGATAACAGACATTTATTGGCTTTGATCGTAATCTAGGCCCAAAGGTCTAGATTACGATCAAAGCCTTTAAACATGTCAACTGAGTTGCGGTGAGAGGGTTGGTGCTACGATCCTATTACATAGTTCCTATGTCTACCTTTCATCTCCTGCGTTGTATAAACTCATCTAGGTATATCATATGTATTGCATTGTAATGAGTGACAGATATCACCTTAATCAAATACAATGAGTGGAGAGTAGATCGAATGCTGCTTGATAGATTAAAAGCAGCCAAAAAACTTATATGGTAAACTAAATAAAACCAAAAATGTATCGAAACCAACCAAAAAGACTACTTGGTAGATTAGATTTTCTCTATAAGATTAAGGATTTTACAGACTAACAGAGTGCAATAATTGTTGGCCGCCTAAATCTGCTTAATTCACTCGCTTCTAACTAATCTGAAGCACTTAGGTTTGTTTGTTGGTTTACGGCAAGCTAAAGCTTAAAAGGCAATCAGGACAAGCAATTAAGTTGAAGTAAACTCCAAATAGATTATACCTGGTGATGTTACAACAATCTTTGACCAATAATTTTGGATTTTCCAACAAATAATTATAAGAGATTTATTTGTCAAACATATTTTACAAATTATGTAATACCTTGTACGCTACTGTAAAGTGACCGTTCAAAATCTTTTTTTTTTCTAAACGAATACCGAACTTGCCGAGATACCGGCAAACGAGCAGTCGGAGCTACTTTTGTTACTACCGACGCATAGAGATCCGCTTAGTGTAACCACTGTATAAATACAGATGCGTTGCCCTCCTGCCTCCTCCCCTTCCATGGGCCACCGGCTACTTACGTACTTCACGAAATACGACGGCGCAGCTGTCAAATTACGCTGGTATTGTGTAAGCGAGAGGTACGTACTCGACCGTGCCGGACCAATTCGGCTGCAAGACAAGCCGTCGTCCGTAACCGTTTACAAAGTACCAACTACTATTTAACCTTAGAAATTAATTACAAAACAACAATTTATACGTACCGATAATATTGAACAAACATTCAGAACATGAACAGAAAATCATAACGAGTAAGTAACATGACGTTACGATAACATATTGGAATTAATTCAATTCGGAAGTTCAATATGCAAACGGTCGTTAATGATATGGATGTTGTACACGGACATTGCAATGGACTAATAATTCATGTTCCTTGACGAATTGTTAATTCATTATGTCGGACCTTAATGATATGTTGGCGCGCTGCTGAATTTGACCGCCAAACGTATTTTAGCAACTTCATCGGAGGAAAACTGGCGAGAACTAATTACATTTTGTTAGTTTGTAAGTGATTTGTATTTATATATAATATTAGCTACTCCCGCGGTTTTGCGCGAGTCATATAATTAATAAGCTTCACCTCCCTGTGGCCTCCTTATAGGATGCATTCTTAAAATCCTAATTCAGACCTTCGAGGATTCATGCACAAAAAATTTGCTAAATCACATGATCAAATGCATAGTTTATGATTCTATGGAGGACATTTTAATACATACTAGCTAGGTTACGCTGTTTCGATGCCGTGGAAATATCGAGATGAAAAAATAGATACACCGATACGCACACAAAATTTCATGACAATCGGTCTAGCCGTATGGGAGGAGTATGATAACAAACATTGTGACACGAGATTTTTATAAATTTTGCTAGCTGCACCCCGCGGTTTCACCCGCGTAACTTTCGATCCCGTGGGAATATCGGGATGAAAAAGAGATGTTGGCCGATTCTCTGACCTACTCAATATGCTCACAAAATTTAATGAGAGTCGGCCAAGCCGTTTCGGTGGAGTACGGGAACGAACATTGTGACACGACGAGAATTTTATATATAAGACTAACTGCGCCCCGCGGTTTCACCCGCGTAACTTTCGATCCCGTGGGAATATCGGGATGAAAAATAGATATTGGCCGATTCTCAGACCTACTCAAATATGCTTACAACATTTCATGAGAATCGTTCAAGCCGTTTCGGAGGAGTATGGCAAAAAAAACTGTGACACGAGAATTTTATATATTAGAAAGAGAAGAAATGGATTTTCCGGTACAACAATCTACATCACGAGACTTTGGAGTATTCTTGTATTCTTTAACAGAAACCCTCTAAAAAAAATATTTATCTTATATTTTATTTCTAGCTTAAATTATTATGACCCGTTCCGACGTTGTTGTTGGGACTGTGGCAAGTGAGGTGGCCGGACAGCCAGACAAGTCTAGCCTTCGCTCCGCCAGCCTGTCGCTGGAGAGATCCTGTTGCTTGCATATCCAAGACTGGGATTTAGTCGGTATTGAACTGAGTATCGTCGTGATGGTCTGGGTGAGTCTGGGGGCCACCCGGGCTCCTGGGTATCATACTTACATGTATGACGTGCGTCAACAAAAAAAAGGGTAAAGTAACGTAAAGTAAAGGTATATAGCATTACACGTTACCATGAGAACATATTTTCCTATGATGACAAGACGACGCGACGTCTGTCGGGTCAACTAGTATTCAATATAATTAAAATTGAACGACGGCAAAGTGCAATTTACTATTTAAAAGTTCATGCATCTAGGGCGAAAACTGATGAAACATAAGTAACCGCATCTACAGTTCGTCAGATAACCTAGATTGAACATGTAGTTGACTGAAAAACAATCACCGTGTCTGCAGCGCTCAAATTCCAATTCTATTTGTCTCGCCGCGAGATCTGTGCCTGTCACATATCGCCAAAAAGTAAAATTCAACTTAAAATCAATCTCTGTATATCCAACGTTTGTTTCAAGAATTGGACCATGGCAATCAATGTTATAATCAAACCTCGATTCTCTTGAAACTCGATTAATCCAACATACGATGGATATAGTCTGTGTCCATCACAATTCGTTGGCGGCAAACAAATGTAAAATTCTGAACGTGCTCCAACTACATAAATGTACTCTAGTTGGAGAGCACTTTTAAAACAAACTCTGTAAGGCGATTTGTTATTTTTTCATAGGAAACGTTTATGCTAGCCTTTTATGAATAATGTTGTTTTTATGAAAAGTATTCGCCCTTTGTTTAAAATACAGCTTACTTCGTTTTAGTTCACTTTTTATTATTAAGCAAACTAATTTTTATCTGGATCAATAAGGAGAAAATAGCTAGCGGCTCGTCTGAGAGCCAGACCAAGGCCCACTAGAACTCGTATAAGACAATTAATGCTCATGAAACATAGTTTCATCGTAGATCCCAAGCAAAACAGATTATTTTGCAGTTATCGGACATACAAGCTAATTACGTGCAGCGCTTCAAATTGGCTGAAATTTACAAACCTAGCGTGTTCGCCATCATAGCATCCGATACGTTTCCTATTGTTTCCTGCTTCTTTGTTTGCTATTTTACAGCCACTGTAGTCTGTACCAATTAATAAACCGAGTATTGCGTTTAAAATATCTATGTAGTTTTTTTTCACGTTATCCTTATCAAATGCAAAACAGACAACACTAACAACACAAAACCGACTACAAAAAGATCTTGAAAAGTGGAGAGAATCGTTGGAAGAAAACAGCTTGCGTATCAGCAGAACGAAAACAGAATACATGTATTGTAATTTCAACATCAACTCTGGACCTAGCCCTGCCATGTCACGGCACAGCCTTACCTAGAGTTAAACCCTTTAAGTATCTAGGCTCAGTTCTCGCAGATGATGGCTCTATTGAAGCAGACGTAACGCAAAGAGTAACATCTGGCTGGATGAAGTGGCGTTCTCTCACAGGAGTGCTGTGTGACCCAAAAATGCCTATTAGAACTAAAGGCAAGGTATATAAAACAGCAGTAAGACCCGCGCTCCTGTACGGCAGTGAAGCTTAGGCAGTCAAAAAAACTCATGAACAGAAGCTGCACACAGCAGAAATGCGCATGCTGAGATGGGCTGGTGGAGTTAAGCTTTAAGATAGAGAACACATAAGAGGAAGATTTAAGGTTGCACCTATTACTGATAAAATGTCTGAAGGAAGGCTAAGATGGTACGGACATATAATGCGGAGACCTGACGATTATGTCGTGAAAAAGTGCCTTTCCATGGCTACAAAAAAGAGGGATAGAGGAAGGCCACAGACCACATGGATGACAAATGTCTTGAAGGACATGAAAACGCTTGGCCTCAAACCCGAAAACACGAGCCAGCGATCAACCTGGCGATGCATGATAAGGAAAGCCGACCACGTGTAACGGCACAAGACGAGGACAAAGAAGAAGATCCTTATCAAATGCAAAATCTACATAGTAGGCAGTCTTGTCTTACTTCTTCGGTAATCACTTACTAAAAGATGTTATTTTGGGTACATCTATAGTACCTATTATATTAATGATAACTCCGGATGTAAGCAAAATATTATCATAATGATCATGTTATAAGTGTTACAAGTTAGTATATGTTATTATTTCTTACACGCAAAAACGTCTGTACGGATTTACGTGAGATTGGCACGGAGGCATGGATTAATAAACTTGGAATATTAACATGAAACTACTTTGTTGCCCGAAAAGAAATATTTCATTTGGCTTACAATCGACCTAGGTTCCATCATAATTCAAGCCTTGTTGTGGCGGTGGCTCTTCGTTCCCCAATGTGAATCTAAATAACGTAGGCGAAGCCAATTGAGCCTAGAAGACCTTCTCTTTGTACCTGTTAAATAGACGGGAGCTCAGAGAAGGGGAGTAGGTGCTTAAGGGGAGCGGGACAAGAAGCGAGGACGGGACTCTCATTTCATTTTAATTTTTAAACGGATGCGTACAAAGATTTGTAATCAAACTCAGAACATAGATATTCTAATCTCTATGTAGGTATATAATATTCTCGTGTCACTATGTTAGTTTCTCATGAAATTTTTAGCGCCTATTGGGTAGGTCCGAGAATCGGCCAACATCTATTTTTCATCTCGATATTTCTACGAGATCGAAATTTATGCTGGTGAAACCGCGGAGAACAGCTAGTAATTACATAAATACTTCTGTTAGCGACCTAAGGCGACCACGCACCGTCTCGAGTCTCGGCAGTGACGCATCCGCATCCTAGTCAACATTATATTGTTATTGTTATACTACATTTATAGTTTGAGGGTAAATTGCAAATCACGCTACTATCACATAAAGGAATGACTTTTACTTGCCGTACGTACTGTAAGTTTTTCATTTTTTATATTTGTAAGATCGAGTTTTTCGTACTGGTTATTTTTTCCATTAGTGTTGGAATTCAGAACCAGCAATAGAATTTTAGTAAAGTATTGCTTTATCTCTTGTATTTATTTCTAAGTGCTAGTGATCAAAGACTGCCAAATTCTTCTTAATAAATACTCATGCCCCATAAAACTTATAGATATAATGGTAAACACAAAGGTAAGACACAAGACAAAGGGATTAAGCCTATAAATACAAAAACACCTTGTATGTATTAATAGAGTTATGCATGTGAATTTAACGGTTTCATGAAAATGTTTAACACTTTAATGCGTGACGTCTAAAATGTTTGAAATACTTAAAAAGTATGAATATAATCAAAGTTGTATAATCTTTTTGGCTTGGAAAATGGGACCTTCTTTGCGTGCCCCATCTTCCTAGACGCAAGAACTTTTAGTATGTTCATTATATACGTTTGTGCAGTCTGAACAAATTAACAATATCTTGAAAAAAAAAATTGGTTCTTGCATAAACACTCTACAACTCCTTTATTGATTGGACTATATAAAACTTTTTTTATGTAAATCTTATATAATATGTACAAAAATCTAGTGTCACAGTGTTTATGTTCCAGCTCGTTTGCCCCCTGTAGTATAAAAAAAATGATATTATATATATGTTATGTATAATTAGTGGTAGTATAGTAGTAGTGGTAGTGTAAGAATAGGTCGAACCAGTATATTTTATCCCGATATTCCCGAGGGTGAAACCGCGGGGCGTAGCTAGTAATATTTTATGTTTAGGTACACGTATATACAGTGTTTATATTGCGAACTTTGTCTTTACTATGACAGATTAAGGACTTTCACTGAATTAATTAAAAAGGTTTATACCGAGATTGTTTAAGTGCTGAAGGTTATCTTATAAAGACCTAACCTTGGAACGTTCTTTTCACTATTTATTCATTTCTTTCTTCTCCTTGTATACTTTGTATACTATTTACGGCTTTAGTGATTTTTTTTAAATCGGGCTTTGGCCCACCAGTCGTTCTCACTCTGCTATTCCTGTGTCGCCAGGATCGACAGCGGCAACCACACTTGATCCTTTGATATGATCGCAGGGAGCCCGAGGGAAAAGCTAAATCTGTCTTGGGACCCGCAACGAATTTATTCAGAAGAAAGTAGGAGGAGTAGGAAGTAATTCCAATTTCCCTCCCTAATAAAGCGGGAGACAGTACAAGATTGCAATGACTTAAATAAGCTAAGAAGTAGAGAGAGCAGCCAGGTGAAGCCTGGCTACTATGCACCACGGAAATATAAATAAATGAATTGATATGGAAACTTTGTTGTTATCAGGGGTATTATTATGATCGAGTTATATTTATTTGCTGCCAGTAATATTTATGACAAAATTGTTTGAACGCTCGAAAGTTCCCTAAATTGACCACGAGGTCGCTATAATAGACTACACCGGTAACACTACGGATGTTATCTAGCATTACATTTCTTTCAGGTTGCCAAAGACTACACTCCCATAGGATGTGATGTGCGGGTTGTTCATGTTCGTCACCTTCTATTGAGCAATCACAGAGGGGTGACGGTACCAGATTAAAACTTAAAAGGTTGCTTTTAAAATTGCCGTGACTTGTTAGAAACTGAGAAACGCAATGATCAACTTCGAGCCAGGGTTTAGATAATCGTTCTCGCGCGCATGGGAAAAAGTTATGAGTCATATTGTAAGTTCTGTCAGGCAGGCTGGTCTATCACTATGATATAAATTGCTGCCTTGCAGCCGAAACAGACCGGACCAACCCCTCACCTGCGGGTCAGATGGGAGAGATGCATCCTGATATGAGAATTTTTAGGTTATATAGTAGCAGAGATGGCCTCGACGCCATCGTTAATGCATGGTTCGATCGAGATCACGATGAGGCTTGGTTGTTCACACGTGGGAGACATGCGTGGTATGTAAAAGACCACAAGATCCTCTATATGTCCAATATATTTGGACTAGATTTTATTTATTATGATTCCTTGCGCCGGTTTCTAAAGTCACTCTATCTCATTGTCGTATTATAATTACCACAAGCGCTTCAAATTAATTACTTCTAACTGGGACCTGTGATATCTATTTCAATTCTTTTTTTTTGTTTAAGGGGGCAAATATGCAATCGGAGCCATTTTCATTACTACCGACGCTCAGAGACGTCCGCATAGAGGTTATACAGATGCGGTGCCCTCCTTCCTCCTTGGACCACCGGCTACTTACACACTGTACGAAACGGGACAGCACAGCTGTCCCTTTATGCCCATTTCGTGTAAGCGAGAGGTACCTTCCCAGACTTGTCGGCTACATTACATTTACCGCGTACAACAGTACTATGGAACCAGCTGCCTTCCTCGGTATTTCCGATCCGATACGAATTACCGACTTAGGGATCTTCAAGAAAAGAGCATTCATCTTCCTTAAAGGCCGGCAACGCGTCTGCAAGACACCTAGTTTTGCGGATGTCTATGGGCGGCGGTAGTCACTAACCACCTGCTCGTTTGCCCTCTATAACATAAAAAAAAAAAAACATGCATACATGCAGTGTGGCACTAACTACCTCTTACTTTCCATTTAAATTCCTAATAGGCTAACTGGAACTTTAATGGGGTCTGTGAACTGGCCAGGCAAGTTACGTATCATCAAGAGACCTGGTTGATGATAGCAGCTATCCCTTAACACTGATGCTATATGATAAAGGGTTCCCGGATTTGCCGGCTGGATTTATCTGCAATGCGCCAATGTCGCGAATTTTTCGAAGTATTATATTGGCAATGCTGGCCTTAGATGTTTAAATGTAGCATCTAGAACCGCAGCGAGTGTCACCTCGGAGTACACCTGCTAGTAAATTTTATCAAACAGGTTCCCTGTACAGTTACAAACTCGTTCCAGTGTTGCCATGCCAATGGAATTATTCACAGTTAAGGGTAAAGAAATTGAGGCGTGTCCACTGCCCATTTATATGGCTAGTGTTGACAATTTAAGATATTAACAAGAGTTAGCACCGTGTCGAATTAGGAGTTGAGTCACATGCCACTGTATAGTGACAGCTATGTTGTTACGTTTCGTGCGGTTTCTGAATTGTGTGCTCAATACAGGAGAGGAGGGTGAGATAGCTTCAAATGTTCATTTGCCCCTCATACAAGCCATAAAAATGTTGTAGTAGTAGTAGTAGTAATATAGGCATATAAGGGGCAAAAATCCGACAAGCTATATATCAACGTGTGACATTTTGGCTTTGGACATTAAAATTAGTTGTGAAAGGCATCTGTAAGTAATAATTTATAGATTTCCGCGAAAATTGAGATCTTTTAAATGTTATTGCATCCGGTATGGTCCGGTCTACGCAAATCTAGTTTTCTCCAGTTCTCCACGTTTTGCATGTTTATCATAAGTAGTGGACCCGCGAAGATCGATATTCAATCTAAGTCAAACGTTTTTGTAATTATAAACTAAATACCTATCACATTACATGTTATAACATTGTAACATAGGTAAACAATTTATGTAGAACTATCTTTCGCCCGCGGGTTCGCCCGCGTGGTTTTCAGACTTCAAAAATGATTCAAAATTTTAACTTATTATGTTATTCTGATATGAAAGCTATATTACTGTATAGTTTCATGAAAATCCGTTCTGTAGTTTTTGTGTGAAAGAGTAACAAACATCCTTACAAACTTTCGCATTTATAATACTAGCTTCCGCCCGCGGCTTCGCCCGCGTGGATTTCGGACTTCAAAAATGGTGTTGTTATTGTGTATGTTCCTAAATAAAGATTTTTCTATTCTTTTCTATTATATTCTATTATTATTATACATAATCTAATACTATACTGAAATATATATTATATTTAATATATACTTATTGTATGAAACAATAAACCGCTTTGAGAATTGAATTTGTCACCGCGCATTTTAGGAGCTTTAGATATTCTGTTTAAGTCGATCTTATCGTGATAATAACTTTTAATCTAATTGTCCAAATTACTTAGTGTAAAAGACAAAGTTTATCTACATTCAATACGTAAAGTGACAGATGTATCAATTTTCTTAAGAGTTCGATAAATATTCTAAAATGTGCATCGTTAAAAAATATCCAATTTAATTGAATGTTTGTTTCACTATTTTGGTCATACTGACTTACACATAAAAGATAGATATATGCTGTCGCAGACTTTTATTTAGAACTATTTAAGATAAATAATCCTACAGTAGTTATCTTTGTGTAACTCCAACGATTAGGGCAGCGCACGCCAATATTGCTCTCAGAGGGCTGATTTTTTTCCGACTTACTTGACAGCTATCGTTATATTATAACCAAATTATAAAAAAATCCTATAAATTTTAACTTATTATGTTATTCTGATATGAAAGCTATATTACTGTGAAGTTTCATGAAAATCCGTTCAGTAGTTTTTGTGTGAAAGAGTAACAAACACACTCACAAACTTTCGCCTTTATAATATTAGTAGGAAGTAGGATTAATAGGATTTTCAACACTTGTCAAAGACACAGAAACTTCATCAATAATTATTATATTACTGTTATACATATTATTATTATTATGTACTGTACTGTTATATTATTATTATTATTATGTATCAAAGTGTATTTTATTATATCAATGTGTGTAAAGTTTTATTTATTAAATTAAAGCACTTTATAAATATTATTATTAAAAAATATTAGCGTTCTGCACTTCTCTTACACGTAAACTATAAATAAGTGCGCCAAATTGCCTAGGTACTCCTCCGTCCGTGTAATTTTCGTAAAAATGTTCCTAAAGTTTTTGCTTCACGTATATAGCGTATACACGTATACAGGGTTTTTTTTTATTTTATAGATCGAATGTATTATTGATTCTGAACCAAACCTGAAAATTTGGCGGGTGACCAAAAAATAACCCTGTTTAGATATTTGATACCGTGCTCCTTTGTTTATTCGATTTGTAGAAAAACTCGTTGTTACCCGCGGCTTCGCTCGGGTGGTTTGTCGCGATAAAAAGGAGTCGATGGCACTCTTCAGTCCTTCAACTATCTCCAAACTAAATATCACATCGATCCATTGATCCGATTTGATGTGAAAGAAAGACAAACAAACAAACAAACGCACTTTCGCATTACTAATATTAAATTTGAATAATATGGATGTTTGTTTCGTCGGCCGGGACAGCGTTTACCGGGTACAATGCGGATTGTTAACAAATAGCTCTAATGCACTGTCTAAATAATAATTGTGGATTACTGCCACTGAGCCTCTCTGGACACAAACTGACCCGACGGTCAACAAAAAGGTTTACTAATACTACTACTTTTTCATTAATAAAAGTCTTTGAGCACTGCAATGTTCTAACTGGTTTTAGTTAAAACATAATAAATTCAGTGACTTAATTATATGCCACCAGGCAAGTCGGCAAATAATGCGGGTCCGGGCCCAAAGAGGGCCCCGGACAAAGGTGAAAAACAGTTCTCATAAAAAACATTCATTAAGCTCGTCTATATTGGGAGATAGGGGGCCCCCAACCGATGGCTCTACCACGGGTGCTCCCGAACAATATAGTTGCGCCATTTATTAATTTCAGTATTACTGCTATAGACTGCGCTAGTCGGCATACCACCACTTAAAATTCGACTCCAGTCACCATATCATCGCTGCACGGCAGTTGTACTCTAATTGGCACACTTGTCACATCCCCACGCCTATATTGTACACTAAACATTGAAATTACATGTTGGAATAACGTTATATCTGTTGGGTAGGCGCAAAAAAGTAGGTCAAGATGATGTAGCACAAAGCGACGTATGATTATTGATAACGGATTACAATTGCTGTAATAAATTGGTAGCATCGCTACATTTATTTATTATATAAACCCGTCGTAATTTTTATTACTTTTAATTTATCTATGAATTAGTACAAAGATGTAGCTTCTATGTATTTTTAACTAAAATTATATAACGTTTAAATTAAAAATTAACTAACTAACTCTTCTGGCTCAGTGAGTCTTGGCCTCCGAAACCAGAGTTCTCTATCTCGCACGATCTTGCGAATAAAAAAATAGGTAGGAATATTTCTAGGGCAAGTTTTAGATCCACTGCCGGTGGGAATCATACTAAATTATTCAAGCAAAGCTTATTAATTAATTCTTATGTGTTTATATACAATTATAGTGAAGTAAGCTAAAGAAAGGACATTGGGCATCTTTGTATGGGACACTTACCTACGGCGAACAAAAACAAAATTAGGTCCGGTGGATAGGCAATTAAATCTAGTTTACAATAGTATAGTTCCCATATCTGTGGGTTGTGGGATTAAGGAGAAAATGGACATTTAAAAAATAATCATAAATGTATTTTTTTATTTTTTGGGCAATAATTAAAAAGGAAAAAGGAATCAAAAATAATTAAAAAACATATTTTTCTCTTAACTTTTATTCTGCCGCATCCAAATCTGTATTCTCCCTCGTATTATAATATTTTATTTTCTACCAACTCTCTGCGATGGTATAATTCCATTGTATATACTCTATTTGGCCGCATGTGTTCGTGGCAATAAGATTTGGCCAGTTTCGTATGGTATATTCCCAAGGTAAATAAAAGTAGCTCGTCGTAAGTCAATTGTGGGAAATCTCCTAATTCGGGATCGTTTGCATCTAGCGGCATGAATGTGACTCTTTGTCTGTTTAAGTTGTTTCGAATCACATAATCAGCCAATTCATTTTCTCTATTTATGTTCTCATTTATTATATTTATAAACTGTGTGGCATGAGCGTTATCTCTATATGGTCGATTAGTAGCATTGGTGAGAGCTGCAGCTCTTTTAAAATCAGTCATCATATTTGTCAAAGCTACATTAAAATAAACGTGGCGGAATATCTTGAAGTCCTTTTTAAAGCGACCATTGATCGTTTCAACCACCCAACGACACCATAGTAATTAGCCGTGATTTATTTGCCTCTACTGTGCTTAACTGCTCTTCTTTTGCTCTTGGGCGAGAGTGAGAACGAAACATGCACATCAACTTGTCGGATTTAGTCAGATTGGCTTTACAAAAATACCACGGAGTGATATTTTAACTGACTGAGCGGTCATGTTTAGTAGGTAATTAGTAATAGTTTCAACTTAAAATATGATTTTCATTTTACTAATTATTTCCATTTTCCCATTGTTTTGAATCAAAATAACTACACAATATTAAATATGATTGTAAACACTATCATTTAAAAATGTTTTGGATTATGTTCGCGACTTTTAAAAAATCGGGTAAAAAACGCCCAATGTCATTTAATCGGCTGTTTTAAAATATTGAATAAGTTGACAAAGGAAATGTAATCGGAAATAGGAACTTTTAGATGTTTGTACTAGCTTGTTAATAATTAAATAAACCGTGATAAAACTCGTAAAAGTTTTTTGTGATTACAAACAAAATATCATATAACAAATTACGTCATTGTATCTACGGTAATAAATTTATTCATTGTGTGCGTGAAGTAGTTTGGGTTTCGTTTTATTTAATTAAAATAATAAAATGTAATGAATGTTATTTTAAAGTAGGTATTAGCTTTCTGCACTGTTCCTTCGCATGAATAGTGCACTTAAAGCACTAAATTTAATACTTTTCCGTCCGGGCAATTTTCGTAAAAAAGGAATCCAAAGTTTTTGCTTCACGCATTAATATTTAAATGATCAAACTTAATATAACCGATATCTCGTACGTCGATTTGATGTCATTTGAGTCGGATAAATCCCGTTTGCCAGATAGACGGTTTATCGCACCCGGTATTTTTTACATATGTACTAATATTTTTAGTTTAATTTAATACAAAAAAATGTCACTTGCGATAAATATTTCTAAAAACTCTCTAGTTAATACTCTTGATCGTTATGTAATATGTACCATAAATAATCAGGTACCTTGGCAAAAAATTGATAAATAAATTAAGATTTCAAATCATTTATCTTGTTCAAATTGATAAAATTGGACACTTACACTCAAAGAGGAGAAAAAGCTTCTGGTCATGAAAGAAAAATCTGCAATAGGATTTTGGGACCAACTAAACGGCAACACGATAGGAGAGTTAAATGACACCGAAATTGATGGTCTAGTGTCTCAGCCAAATATCATCCGCGTCACCAAATCCCATCGGCTGCGTGGGGGAGGGTCGGGCCATTACGAGAGTAACTTATCTGGGCCAACCAACTGGGCGGAGACCAGTGGGTGAGTGGAGTAACTTGGTGCAAGCAGACTTGCGTGTTATCCAAGCCAAAAATTGGCGGGAAATTGCGTAAGATAGTGTAAGATGGAGAACTGTAGTTTCGGAGGCCAAGACTCACTTCGGATCACTGAGCCAGAAGAGTTAGTTAGTTTAATTGATGTCCATTATTTCTAATATTTATGCGTAACATCTCTTTCTTATTTCTATAGTGCCCTGATTTAGTCTAATTTCTTGTTTCATTACTACAAATGCATTATCTATTTTTTTATTAATTGCTCTCTTGTGTAGATTTTTTCTGAGTACAATAGAGCACTGCCGCGAGCATAAAAATCAAGCAGTGTCAATTCCGGCGATCTTGCAGGCCATTGGAATATGACCATTTTTGTCAATCCAAGCGTTGGCAATTGAGTCGTCGAGGTGTTCCGGACTGCCAATGCCCAGTCCTTCGGGCAGTCTTGTTGGAAAACAATAGGTTCTTGATTTTCCATAATTAGAACTCATAATTAAACTGCACCCATGAGTTCGCGCAAACTATTTATTAAAAAAATTTGGTAATCATCTCCATTCAAATTGTGTGGTAAATAGCGTGGACAAATAATGTTATTCCCAATAAGTCTTATTTTGGAAGCTTCACGGAATGTCACGGCTCTTTTTTATTTTTTGCGTATCCTTTAGAACCCAATGATGCAAATTATGAAAATTGACAATGCCTTCCCTTGTCAATTTTGATTTATCCGTACACTGGCTACTTTTTAAAAGTCGCGGTGTCAACATCCATATGTAGCCAGAGGTGGCAAACCTAAACGCGTCTTTGGTAATAATTTTCTTCGAGACCTTGCACGGAAGTATAATGAAAAGGATGCAGTCCATTGGCATGGAGAACAGACGACACTTTCCATTTTTTTAATAGTACTTATACGTCTTATAGTATAAAAAACATGCAAACAAGCAATCGTAGCCATTTTCATCACTACCAGCTATCAACTACCGAGTACCAATGCCCACAGACTTCCGCATAGAGATACAAATGCATTGCTCTCCTTATTCCTCCTCCCGCCATGCGCCATTAGATACACACCGCACGAAACGCGACAGCACAGCTGTCACTTTACTATACTTTTTTTTCCATGCGCTTAGATTTAGCGTAGCCGGTACAATACAGATACTGGCTTTGGGTCTTCATCGAAAGCTTAAAGAATACGTTCTTTATTATCACTTTCGTCATCAGCAACATTACGTTGTCTGGCAACTCCAGGATAGATTTAAACTGCCAATTTCCCTTAAACGTCTGGTTTCAAAAGTATGACGAATAGCTTGACGTCTATTGGGAAAGCGCTCTTCGTAAATTATTTTTGCTTCTTTCCATTTCCGTCAGCCTTGCCGTTGTCCATCAACTTGTCAGCATATTCTTCATTAGTAAATAAAAATAACTTAACAGAAACAAAAACATGCGCAGGGCAGATGAGTTAAATACATGTGAAGTAGCAAAGAATGACAAGTCTCAACTAAATGCACACGACTGGTTCAGGGAGTGCGAGGGCTAAGTGTCCATCGAAAGAGGTAGCTTACTATTTTATCCGTGTTAGAATGAGACAAAAAACGTTACCTTTTCAATTGATTACTTAACTCGTCACCCTTTTAATGCATCCTTCAAGACAAACCGGTTTTTTTGCTAAGTTACCTGATTATTTATGGTACATACCGATCAAGAGTATTTACTTAAGGCGCTGAATATTGTGAATGACCTTGGGAAAATGAAGTTTAAGCCACGCCCACTAAATATAATTTAAACATACAATAATTGAGCGCCACTCTTTGGACATACGACAAATCCGCAAACTAATATGATGTTGCAGATCAAATGCGCCAATTTTTTTCATAGATGGCGCTAAATTTACGTCATTTATTGGCACAATGTATTTGATGCTTGGTTATAGAATAATTATTTTGATGATCGCTATTCATAGACCTTAGAAAGAATGGACAGGACACATTACACTCATTAATATTTTTCGTTGTAGTCGTACAAAAAAATCAAAGGGTTCATACAAAAAGTTTTGTTCGTGAAACTAAATCCTTTTTTGTAAGAGTTAGTGCCATCGCTGCATTGCAACCAAATCTGGCTGGAAGTACCGGGGGAGTACCCCTCGCTCTCATAATACAGCCGTGAAGTGACATCGTTTCGTGCGTTAGAACGGTTAGTAATTCCGCTAGCCATAACTATATGCCTGTGCACACGGATTCGAATCCTGTCTAGGTCATAGATGTATATTATATAACATATGATGTATAGGTACATAATATATGTATTTCTGTAATAATATTTTAAAATTCGCGCCGGCCCAATTCATCGCAACCGCTTGTTGAGTTGGTGTTAGGGTCAATTCACACCAAAAGCGCGGCGAAGCGCAGCGAAGCGAAGCGCAGTTTATGTGTCATATGAATTTC
>LUGF01051877.1:93208-112971 GCA_001625245.1 Calycopis cecrops | reverse complement strand
AAGTTATTTGAAAATATAAAACGGGCATTTAATTAAATACACTATGATGAGCATATCGGCGAATTATTATTACAATACTAAGAATTCTGATAGACATTTTTTTGTTAAATTTATTGGTAAGAGGTATCTTCGGGATTTATTTTTATCGAACATTGTAAATAAAATTGTGTTTTGAAGACGGGCAAATGATCAGAAATATCTTCAAAAATAATATATATTTTTTCACCATGATATGTCGAACGGATGTTGCTAAAAAAATGTTAAAAAAAACCATTTTAGGTGTATTCAGCGCCTTAATAAAGAAGTTTTTAAAAACATTTTTAAATCTCAACTTCGTATTTCATTATTATTTTTACTTTCTTATCTTGAAGATAATTTTTTCTTCGATTTCAAAGCTTATAGTTTAACAAGTGTGTTTGTTATTTCTTTTTAAATTCACAGTTAGTTCCCAAGGAGAAGTCTGGCCTTTTCACCGAGGCAAGATTGTGGCTGGAGACCATGTTGCTTGTAGATCCGGGGCCCTGGCCCGGCAAGGGTTTAGTTTCGTCGGTAGGGGCAACCCAATTGCCGCGCCCGACACTGTACCCAGTTGAGCCACCCGGGCTTCTGGGTAGCATATTAAAGGTAATCCCATGCGTTACCAAAAAAAGGGTAGACTAACAAGTTAATTTTTCTTTTTTGACATTTTAAAAATTAATAAAAAAATGATAAGATTTTAAAAAAAAATGCGTATTTTCGAAAAAAAAGCGAAAAGAGGACTACTCATTGAACTTGGGGCTAAATGTTATTTTATTAATCGCATCAGGTACCCAACACCATCACTTGATCCTTTTTCCTAAGGCTACTTACCCTCCAAACACACTGTTTAATAAGAGTAGGATTAAATAGAGGAAATTGCCATGTTCAGTCAAACCAATTCCCAGGTTGATAATTTAAAAAAGTAGATAACTAACAACAATATTAATTTTAAATTTAATCTATACCTGAGGTTCCAGTGCATTCTCACGTCTTACAATTGCAACCGCTGCTAAAAGATAATTAAACGGAAGTATTTCTTAAATACATACCAACTGCTCGCTAAAAGAAGATATACCTAAACCTTTTTATATCACATCACTTTTTTAAGTTTTCAGAATTTAGAATCCTTCAACGTACGACACTTATTTGCATGATCATCAAAAATTAGTTATCATTTTTGAACTTGTAAACTCATTTTCTTTTCATTCATTTATTTTCAAGACGATATTATTTATTTTCAGTATTTTCACTGTCTCGTGGTTAAGTGGTAAGCATGTTCAACCACAGACGTGAGCTCCTGGGTCGGACCAAAAACGGTTTTCAATTTGGGATTTTTCAATTTCTAATAACAGTCCGGAGCCACGAAGTTGGCGGTGTTACACTCCCGTGCCTCGGAGACGACGTTAAGCCGTCGGTCCTGCGCCTGATTTCTGTTCGGTCGTGTCGGAATGCCGTCCCATCGGAATATGAGAATAAGGGAATGGAGAGTGCACTTGTGTGCGCACACTTGTGCACTTATAATATGTCCTGCGCAGATGGCTCGTCTCTTTAGAGATGGCCGCCGTAGCCGAAATTCGGCTAGGACGATATTATTTTTTACTATTATCTACATACATAGAAATCTCTGTTTATATTCCTACCTAGCGACCCGCCCAGACATTGCGCGGATACAATGTACATCTATTATCATTATATTATATTAACGTAGTCTCAGTACTTATTATAGAACTTCGTCGCAGGTGTGGTGGCAGATATTTGCTAATAATAAGGGCCATTCTGCCTTCTCTTTTAAAATATGGTCAATATTTACATTCTGCCTTCTCTTTTAAAATATGGTCATACGACTCATATAGACAGAAAAGTTTAGGTTTTTTAATTTTAAAGTATCAAAAACTGAAAGATACAAAGATGATTCTAATGCTAAAACATTTCTCTGTTCTTAATCAGTTAACTAAATCATTAATAAATTCTTATGCCCGATTTACACGTATTAAGTAGTTAAGTAGTTAACTAAATTTTAACTAAATTTTAAGTACTTAATTGCATGTAAACAGATAATTTAGTTGCAACTTGCTACAAAATTATCTGTTTACATGCAATTAAGTACTTAAAATTTAGTTAAAATTTAGTTAACTAATTAACTACTTAATACGTGTAAATCGGGCATTAGACAAGTAATAAAATATGTAATTATCCAAGTGACGTAGTCATTGATGAATAAGGTTGTTGCGTGTAAAAGAGCGCAATAAAACTTTTTTTAATTAAATTTTTAATGAGAAATTTGTCAAGTATTATAAAATAGTGCTGTTTAAATTGGAGTTTGTCCCCAATTTTAGTTTCATTTCGGTTAGAAAAATTGCAATCAAGAATCCTCTTTATTTTTTGTGACCGACCTTGTGGATCACAGGCGAAACATGTTTAGAAATTAATCATTTAAAGATTATAATTAAATGTAAATAGCAAATTAGGTACATCGGCTGTGTATTGAATCCTATTAATATTCAATTTACTAAAATATTTAATTATAGGTTCCATTACGGCGGCCGTATCTATAGAGACAGGCCGTTTGCGTGGGATATATTATAGTAGGTAGGTACATAAGTGCTTGTGGAGACACAAGTGCTCTCTATATTATCTCATTTTCCTTTTCCGATGAGACGACAGGCGCAGGACTTACGACTTAAGGTCCTCTCCGAGACACGAGGATATAATACCGCTAATTTTTTTTTTTGGAAAAGGTAGTACCAGCGTGGTATATTACCTTGCATGTATCGTGCAAGCGCGCATGCAGCTGAATTGGACCGGCACGACCGTGGAGGTACCTCTCTAGCTTACACGATACCGGCGTAAAGTGGCAGCTGGACTATCTCGTTTCTTGCTGTGTGTAAGTAGCCGGTTGCCCATGAAGGGAAGGGAGGATAACGCGTCTAATGCTTCGACGTCTCTTTTACCCCCTTTAAATATTATAAATAGAATCCTGGCTTTGGACTCTTATTAAACAAAAAATCCTAATAACACTTTTTTTAATCCGAATCGTGGTCGAACACGTTTACGACTAGACCACGAAGCAGGCAATTTTAATACTTCTGTCATAGTAGATAATAGATCATATTATCTGTATCTAGTAACTACCGAGACTGTACAACCAGCTTCCATAGCCAACACGCAACATCGATAAATTAATGGAAATTTACACCCATCACTATCAGCTGCCTCCCTCGGTATTTCCGGACCTAAACGACCCATGGATCTTTAAGAAGAGAGTTTTTTTCATCTCTCAAAGGCCGGCAACGCATCAGCTGCACCTCTGGTGTTGCGGATGTCTGTGGCCTAACGTTTGCCCCCTAGGCTATAAAAAAATCATACAAATTTTATAACATTATTATGATTCTCTATATTGGACTGATTATGAAATCCAAGGCGACTATGGACAGTTAACCACATACTCGAATACTTTTCTCTGTACGTAATACTCGTACTATGTTTAACATTTATCGGTATATTCTCACGGCTACTCACACTAGTTTCTTTATATAGTGGCCGTGGAAAACAATTTTATGGCGTCCATTATGAGCATGTGCAAGTTCACCTCCTCGTATTATTGAACATACGAAGATGAACATGTTAATTATATCTCCTTCAAATATTGTTTAAATTGGCTCAATAAAACAATACGTCGAATGAAATCTTATAGATTTTTGCAATCGCCTTTAAGACAAATATAAAGTCTTTGGAATTATATCTCATGCACTGATATCCAAGATTTAGGTTTATGTCTATAAATTAAAAATGTCGAAGAATTATGGAAAAGTCTTTGAGTAAAATAAATTATTTTGTCTAGATTTCCAGATTTTAGTTGAACGTCGATTTATTGAGAATAAATTTAATTAATATTGTTTAATAATTAAGTTTAATGAGAGACCGCAAGGTCCTAAATTATCCATAAACGTGAACCACATCCATATCTGATGGACAGTTGATAGCCTAGAGCATAATTTCCATCTGTCGGGTTTTTATTGTATTAGTACATTCATATTTTCACATCGATTATTTCTGTATGTGGCAGTAGGTAATGCCAAATAACATAGAGTTTACTATAGAATTGGCTTTTTGTGCTTGCATGTATGCATGAAGACGAATTAGGTCGGCACGACCTGGGAGATTCTTTCACACGTTCGCGGCGCAAAGTAACAGTTGTGCTGTCGCGTATCCTGTGGTGTGTAAGTAGCTGGTGGCCCATGGACGGGGAGGAGGATGGGTGAGGTTGTATAACCTCTGTGCTGTCTATGGACATCGATTGTCATGAAAATGGGTCCGACTACTCGTATGCCTTCGTAAACTATAAATAAATATATTTATTTTATAGCATTAAGGTGGCCAACAAGCATTCGGAGCCTTTTGATAAGAGCAGACGTCTATGGGCCGTGCGATTGCTAGTTAGTTCTCTCTAATTTCTTCTTCTCCTCCAATGAACCAAATATAAAAATATTTTATATTCAAACATGTAAGATATTCTTTTTCTGTAGTAACTACATGAGTTTCGCGTCTTCTGAAGATTACCGATGCTCATAGACAACCATAATTGTTGCGCAGCCCTCCTTTCCTATTCCCCTGCAATGGACCACAGCACCGCGGATAAGAAGAAACGAAGCCATAACAATAATACGCTATCTTCACATCGTCGTCTGAAATAAGATTGTTATGTTAATCACATGTTAATGCAATTGACCGACTTGAAGAGTTTTATAAACTAGTCCGAGAAACTAACATAGTTATTCTAGGGCTTATCGGTTCATCGACATGTATAACTGGCTAAATGCCGCTGCGCATTCATCCTTGACATAACTTGAACAGATTTTCCGCCGTAAGAGTTAATTCCCAATTATATTTTCTTTTCTAACTTCTAGATGTATTGATTTGTTTTTCTTCGTAGGTCACTATGTACTTATATGTATCCACAAATTCAACAGGTGTTCATGCAAGTAGTTCCGATGGTTTTATTTAGAAAGTTAGCTCATTTTATTTCACGATTTTTATTTTATTTATGCGAGAGCATAAGGGCACGTGAAATAAAATAAAGAATATGAAATAAAAGAAAATATGAGAATACTTTTTACATTAATTACAGAGAGAGATATCTCTCTTTCATAACTCTTACATTACAATAAAGAAATCTACAAATATCCGTTGAATTGTTATAACTTTATCCGCTTAAATGATCCTAATTTTTTTATGAAACTCCAGTTTTGGATACAACAATTCCTCGGGATGTGTGCTTCTTCCCTGATATGTGACACAGTGCACAGGGACACACAGACGGGGCTAAAGTTGGGTTATCCAGTTGTCAAATTTGTTTCCTTTATCAATCTTCAACTTTGGCCATTATAAGTAGCATTGGCAAATAAAAATTAAAATTCATTACGCGGAGTAAAGTTTATTTGCAATTTGATTTCATTGTTTGTAGTCATTCCGATAAGAATGGAAAGTTCATTCCAGAAAGTGCATCGACTGCAAATGTACATCGATGCCAGCTGTGATGGATTTACGATGTGATGGTACTTGGAATGAACGTTAAAAAAATACGGGATTTGGCCCACCACTCGTTCCCACCGCTGCTACTCCTGTGTCGCACGGATCAACAGCGGCAACCACAATTGACCCTTTGATATGATCGCAGAGAACCCGAGGGAAAAGCTACATCTGTCTTGGGACCCGCAACGAATTTAATCAGAAGAAAGTAGGAGGAGTTGGAAGTATTTCCTCCCGAATGAACGTTAAGTGAGAAATTTGTAAAAGGAACTTTGCAGTTTTGACGAAGACTCGAGCCTTGTCATGACGTTGGTGTCCATTAGCCCGAGGTATAACCGAGCAATCTTCTCATCAGAAGAACAGATAATAGAGATGCGCCAAACGTTGCATGAACTAAGAGGTCAAACTAGAAACCATATTGTCCGGATACTGCGTTTACTCAGACGACCTGAGGAACTTTGGTTTTCGACCTACCTCCAGGTAACCCAGAGTTGGATACGACGAATCTATATGCATTTCCCCGAGAAACTAAAAAAATTAAGGCGAATTCTTTGAGAAGAAAGAAAAAGAGAAGAAAACAACTAGCTAAGTCGGTTTCTGTCAACACGATCAAGCTGTTTGTAGTTTTTTTCGGCGAAGCCCTCCTGATAGATTTGCATTTCTTAGGGTAATTGATCCTTGATCATAGAGATCAAGTGGGTAAATAGGGTAGTGATAAATAGACAGAAGAAGACACCTCATCAGAATGAATGGTGATCGCGGAGATTTAGTAGGTGACTTAATAATCATGGTCTATAGTCGCCTCCCACTCACTATGGGCCCACCGCCACCTAGCGTCAGTGACGTGCCATGAATTCATTTACTTCTTTTTTTGTTGACAAATGCGTAACAGTAGAATAGGGATTACCAAATTTTTAAACAATTTATGATTGATTGTACTTACGTACTTACAATGATTATGATTAATCAAACTTATAAACGAATTCATTTATAAGTTTGCTTCTTTTGGTAATAGGCAATTGATCATTATTTATAAAATATTACTGTTTACTTTATCTTAAAAAAGTGATATATATTTGACACAACACGCATTTACTTCTATTGATCTACTTTAGACCTAGCTTCGTATACAGTTTAGTATCAATAGCAGCTATTACTAGTATCGCTTGTATTTAGTGTGCCTATTTATTTTTAGAATAATAATTTTGATAAAAAAAATTGACTTGTTTCTAAGGCATTTGGTTTATTGTTGTCAACATTCCTATTTTTTTGTATCCAGTACATAAAGGTTATTTTACTTATACTTAGTTACTAACACATATTATATATTTATACTTAGTTACTTATACAATTTGGTAGGTAAGTACTTATAATAATACATGGTCTTATCTAATAGTATATTACAAAATAATAATACGGTTAGTTTGATATTAGAATAAATCCTTAATAATATTAGTAACAATCAAATAAAAAATATAACAATAGTTAAGATACATAATAAATTAATAATTTATTTCATAAATTAGTGTTTATAAGCTAGATAAAACTTTAATATTTTATGACAATATTTAGGAATATTACTTAATCAAGTTTTTTAAACATAAATAATATTACTTAATTTTTAAAAAGTCATATAGGCAGTAATGATTGAATCACGATATAAGCAACAATTCTTTTGTGAAATTCAACTTTCACATGAGTCAATAGCTGTTGGAGTTTGGACACAGACAACCTACATAAGTCTACCGATTTTTTATAAAATTCTGTGTATATAAGAAAGTAGTAGTATACTTAAATTAAGCACAAATATACATTTTACAATAATAAATTAATATCATGTATTACAAAATTAATAATAACAATACAACATTCATACATAATTATTTAAAAACATTTCAATATTTTTTTATAAAACACTCACCATCAGCTCGACACGGTAATTAATGCGTCAAAACATCACGCTTCCTTTAAACTGGGACACTTTTTTCATTTATTAATTATAACAAAACAAATAATTACCAAGGTGTCTTGATCACCGAGTTCTCGGTAATAAGACTCACTGCTTCCACGACGACTACCAACACACATAGCTCTTCTCAACAATCCTGATAACATTGAACAAAATCCACATTGTTGCATTTTTTAGACGAGGCGAAACGACGATTTATGTGTTAAAGTCAAAACCGAGGCGGCGGCGGCAGCGATGTTTATTTCGCCCGCCGAATAAAACACTACATATCTTTATTCGTCACATTTTGGTTAACCGATAAAACCGTTTTTTAAATTTAAAGAAATTCGCCATGATTGATGAAAACGCGAAAATTACTTGGAGTTTACTTGTTCGTAGAGATAGTTGTAACAACACGCGGCAATCTCGCAGATGGCCACAAGACGACTACGCTAGTCGGCGACTCTACAATGCCGCCGCGCGACACGGCTAGCTGGATGGAAGCGCGCGCTTCTACTATCGCAATGGCGCAGTCACCCCAAACTACGGAATTATGTGAATTTATTTTGTATTACAAAAAGATTGTAATTATTACAAGTATGCGATATATAAAAAGTGTAGTGAATGAAAAGCCTATTTACCGTAGTATGTTTGCCTTTTGTGTCTTTATCAAAAAATAAATTCCAGTAAAATAATTGTTCTGAAAATCATAAAAATTTATCCTGTTAGGAAAATTGTTCAATCAATATAAATACAATTACATATAATGGTGAAAATAATCATCGCAATTATTAGTTATGCGAATCTTAATAATTTAAATGTTTTATTCGTGACGGAATAAGTTTAATATTTTTTCAGATTACGGAGAGTAATGTACGATACTGACCAGTTTTGCTTACTGTCAGTGTTTCCATGTCAAATAAATAATGTGCAAGGACATTGCAGATTTGCGGAGTTGCTTTATTGAATGTATTTTATTTTTCTATAGGTACCTAAGATAAGTAATTGTGTTGCATGGTGGTAATAAAAATTATTTCATGAATATAACCTTAACTACAATCATTAATCGGAATTATACTACACAATATAAAAAACTGTGTGCTTTAGACCACACAACTGAAGTAAAACTGAATTATTGATTTAATACACAAATTCACTAGCTACCGTAGCGTAGTAACAATGATATAACATGTCATATGATAGAGTCTGACCAGCGAGTCGTGCAACAAGCATTTTTTGAGAATTCTTCATATGGCAATAATTTTACTTGTCAAGTCAGTTGTCAATCTCTGTATAATTACATTAAAAACAATTTTGATACTTTTTATTTTCCTTTTACGTCAATTTTTTTCCTTTAATAAAAAAAAATGTTTAAATCTTATAACAACAGCAAACAAGTAGTCACGGCCATTTATAGTCTGACCAGAGAGTCGTAGTACTACCTTTTTTTGAGAATTCTTCAGAAAGCAATAATTTTATGTGGCAAATTTGTTGTCAATATCTGTCAAGTTACCCTAAAATAATATTGTCTCAGTGCCTGTCTAAAGGATATCTGTCTGATGATTTGTTTATAACTTGTCACAAATCACAATAGTCAAACCGATTAAAAGTAGTGTAAGAAGCATGTTGTATATAATGATCTCCAACCACAATCAGAATATTAAATAATATAAAAAATAAAATAATTAAATAATAGTTCGTACCGGCCTAATTTGGCTGCAATGCCCTTGCCCTTTGCAAGCCAACATGGCTCTATCTTTTATTAAACAAGTCTTTACAGGTAGGTATGAACATGTAAATACAACTTACGGAATGAACATGATTAAAATAATATTATACAGATTCAATTCATAACAAAATATTTACATTATTAATTATTGCTACTTATTTGAGAGGAGTATTTACTATAAATAATAAACGTGTCTAAAATCCGATAAAAATGAGCCCATTTCCGAAAATTAATAAAATTTAATTTAAATTTAAATTAATATTTAATACAAAGTATCAATTTTTTATGGTCAAATGTGCTGTATTGCCAGGTATCGTTTTTTTTTTAATTTGGCGGGGGTTTTTTGTGTCACGACTCGCTGGTCAGACTCTACTTATTTTTAAATACAAAAAAGTTTCACTTAAATCGAATTTGAATTTTGAATTCGAATGACGAGTGTCATTGGTCTCGCCCGATTTTGTGTTAATTGTAACATTCTCAACAGCTTACTCCACATGTCAAGCGCGCTTAAATAAGTTTTCCTTCTAAAAATAAATAAAAAAGAAATATCCGAAATCCGACATTTTTATGCACTGAACAATTTTACTAAATTTTTGTATGCATACGTAGACAATCCAAGCCTTGAATTAATAATTTTATATCCATGAATTGAGGTTATGTAATAATAATTTTATTAAAGATCATTACTAAGTTCATAAAGTTATATTTAAGTAATGGAAATGTTTGGAAACTAGTGGATTAATTGACATTTACAAAAAAAATGTCTGTGCTTTAGACCACACAACTGAAGTAAAACTTAATTATTGATTTAATACACCAATTTATTACCGTAGAACTTACAATGACAACATGTTATATGATATTTTTTTTTAAATACAATATAGTTTCACTTAAATCGAATTTGAGTTTTTAATTTGAATGACACCTTCCATTGGCCTCACTCGAGCACATATTTTTGTATGACTCTTGCCAGCGTACTTCTCGTGCCAAGCGCGCGTATAGAAGTTTTAAAAACCTTTTTTTATAATAACTACCTACACATTAAATTAACATTTTTTGTCTTTTTGTTAGAGGTATGGGATTGCAGTATGACAACCGAGATTCGGTGGCTGGAAAGATTTGAGAGGTACCGGTCGCTCACACTATACCACGTTATTGTCAGTTGTGAAAGACGAGAGACGACGAGGCTAGGGTGTCCCATTGCTAATTTTGCCCCCAAATACAAGGTATTTTTATTTAATTAAATTTTACATCATATCAAAATAAAATGTAAATATTGTTTTTTACTATTATTACTGAAAGTTGGTACCTACTCGCAAGAGACTACTTGACTTCAATTTTGCTAACGTCAGTCAAAACAATGTTATTATTTTCCAAGCCTTTTCTATCAACACGTAAGGACATAATAAATGAAGCTGACACTCGTAACTTATAAGAAAAAGGCAATTGTTCTATATTCCAATACTAAACGAATTTTAAAGAACGCAATAATTATAATACCTTAATTATTAAAAGTAATTGAAATTGGATAAAGTTAATTTAAGATAAATTAACGTTAATATTGTGTGTATTAGTGAAGAGGTAAAGCATATAAAGTAACTGGTAGCATAAGGGTGCTTACATGGAGAAACGGGTTACCGGTGCCAACAAAACCTGTACGGGTCGGTACCGGTAATGTTGCAATGTTATCGATAACATTGCAATGTACGATAACATTGCAATATTACCGATGTTGCTATGGTACCGGTAACCTGTTGTCTCTAGGTAAGCACTATACTATACTACTGGATTTCGACTGAACTGAATCGAATTGACCAGGTAAACATCTCTCCCTCACTTAACACTACCTTAAAAGTGATGGACGTGCTGTCGCTTTTCGCGCGACCTGTACATATCTGATGGCCCACTAAGGAGATGGAGTGCAAAGGGGTAACGTATTTCTTTTATTATTATTCCAATCTGACATAGCAATGTGTCGCCACGGAATGTAAATATACGTTTATCTTGCAAATTTACACAGTTAAACATGAACAATCATTCAAATTAGATGTTGCAAAATGGGTCCCAAGTTCTGAGTCCGCTGACATACATGTCAGATTGATCAGTTAATGCTTAGTTTACATGGACAGAGTTGAGTTAGGATGATTTTTCTAAACTGGCTATTTGGGTTACCAATTGTACCTATTTAGTAATTCTCAAATAGTCCTTTTTTAGATGTTTTAGAAGAATTATAATTCAACTAGCTTACGCCCGCGGCTTCACCCGCGTGGATTTCGGACTTCAAAAATGATTAAAAATTTTAACTTATTATGTTATTCTGATATGAAAGTTATATTACTGTAAAGTTTCATGAAAATACGTTCAGTAGTTTTTGTGTGAAAGATTAACAAACATTCTCACAAACTTTCGCCTTTAAAATAGTAGTATGATTTCACCAAGGTTCACGTTTTTTCATTTTTAGTCCCAAATATAAGTAGGAATTTCAATAGTACAAATTAGCAATACAATAATAAATCAGGATCCTTCCGGAATATACAGCGATAAAGTTATTCAATAAGCAATAGGAATAAGCTTCTAGAGTCTAGACTGTCACGCTAACTAGTGGCTGAAATGTGAACCGAATGCTAGCAAATTTTCGTTGTAAGTATGCATGATATGACATATTATGTCAACTTGTGATTTGCATTGTCTTTTGCTTAGTGTTTCGCTAACACTTGATTCCTAAAATGATTACTAGGGTGGCGAAAGTGCTGTCTTTACGTTTCGTGCACGTCCCCTATGTCTTTGTTGCAAGAAAGCACCAACAGTACAATTCATTAAATTCGATACTCAGTATCTCAGAATTCAGATGGCTTAAGATAACACTGCATCTGTATATTTAGTAAGAGCTAATGCCACGCTACATGCATGCATGTAGCCAAATTGGACCGGCACGACCAGGGATTGTACCTCTCGCTTACACAGAACCGGCGTAAAGTGACAGCTCTGCTTCCCTGCTGGAGGAGAGGGAGGAAGGAGGGCAAAGCATCTATATAACCTCTTTGCGTATGTCTATGGTCATCGATAGTCAACAAAATGGCTCCGATTCCTATTATTATTTAAAAAATTATTATTATTTAAAAAAATCCAACCTTCATTTGGTACCCCGATCTCAAAAAATAAAGGTTACATGATATCACAATAATTAAACTTCGCAACTATAGTCCGCGCCACCAGTCACCGTTAAAATCCGATAGACAAGGCTCTGCGGACACCAAACCAGATTTCACTAGAAAGTTGAATGTCAGCAAAACATCCTTTATATATTTTTATTGTAGAAAGTGTCAGCAGCAGAAGCAACAAAAAACCTATGCATTATTTATATAAGTTATCTGTTGCAGTCGCCTATGTATTCTAATTTCTATTTTAGAGTTAATGTGTTTGCTGCATCTGCAATAAAAATTCGGAGGAATACATTTCGGCATCTGTGTATAATATGAAAATTTAGGAAGTTATAGTAAAGTGAAGTGTTAAAGTGAAAGTACTTTTTAATTTTTTGGGTGTAACTCAGAAACACCTGAAATCACAAAAACATTTAAAAAAATTAAAAAATAGTAATAAGTAGAATTCTTAGGCGACTGCTACAAAGAACATTATTTTATAATATGAAAATATTATATTATATTATTTTGGTGATTGGAGTTTTATACATGGTCTGACGATCTTTAAGCAGAAAAGCGGTGCAGTGTTTCTTCTCAGTGTAGATTAATTATTCCTGGCATAATCATTAACCTCTACAATCAATAGAGTAAACCCAAAATCAATAGAGTAAAGTTTTTATAGTCTGTTTTATAATTTCAGAGACTAGATTGACAGGTATAAAAGTCAAGTTTACAAATAATGATACCAGCGTTTTTGTGTAGTGCTGCTTTATGTCACCGATTTATTGAAATGTAAAATAATGTCGATTTTTTAAAACAGAATGAACATTTTCTTGTACTGCAACCATCAATTTTCAACTATTTATTTATTGGGAATCACACTCGACGCCATTTTGTTAACGATATTTTGTAGGAAATAGACGTTTAAATTAAATGTGGTTTCTAAATTATTAATAGAAAAAAAAAACAAATACTTGAAATTTAAGCGTGGTATGGTTTTTTTAAATTTATAAGCCTATATTTCATAACGATATTGTATTAATTCGCTATAAAGAACACATTCACGTTTCTGTGTAGGTTTCTTAAAAAAAACTTTAACTGCTTTTCCGATAGTGGCACAACGCTTTAAAATCTCAAAAACTAGCAACATTATTAATAATGATGTGCCAACTCGGAAAAAACAAAACTCGATTTAACCCGAGTTAAAATCCACGTAACTCGGGTTGAACTCGAACTAACTCGAGTTAACTAGATGGACAAGTAAATTCCTAATTATTCCCTCAGCTTGGCATAAATACTTTAAAAAATTGGAACAGACAAATTAGATCTGTTTCAATACTTTATTTTTTTATATTATTTATTTATAATGTATTGGGAGAGTTATACCGACTAACTAAAGAAACAAAAAAAGTTATTGTTTGAAATCAAATCATTTATTTAAGTATTTTAGCTCGAATTTCAATTAAAAATAATATTTACTATCAATTACACTATGAAATTATATAGCAGTCTTTTTAAAATAAAATCAGACTAACATTATGATGCAAGTATGTACATAGGTACATTTACATGCTCATAATTGTTTTATAATCAGTAATCACAATATTTTCAAGAAAATAAGATAATTAGTATCACAAAAAATATTTTTCCTTAGTTAAATTATATGTTTATATTTTTGTCTTAAATATATCGTAGGTACTACTAGGTACTATAAAAGAAAATGTCAAATGATTTTAAAACAAAAAGAAAAATATTTTACCAGCAATTAACTAACAATTAGTTATTGACAAAGAACATAAAAATCTTATGAAAAAAACTAAAATAAACTTCATATAAGTTTTAACAAAAATAATATTCTTTTTTTTTCAATTGAAGTTAAATAACAAAATAAAATAACATAAACATAAAATAACAAAATATTGTTATAGTACTTAAAAAATAAACAGTCATGGAATACTGTTGAGAAATAAGATTTGGTCAATCTTTTTCCATGTCGGTTCCATTCGGTTTTCGGATCGGATTCGGATTCGAGCTACGCCTAACTCGAGTTGACTCAAGTTAGGTACTCGAGTTAAACATCACTAATTATTATTAACATGTCAATTTATATTTGTCTCTGAAATTGGAAAACTTATACTCTGTCCATTCGTTTATTTTCTTTTTGACAGCTCATGCCTATGAATTACCGGTTTTATTTTCGTAATAATGTACTACAGTAATGTCGTACTTTATTGACGGGTAACGCCCACTTAGTGAAGTGCACTATGTATAAGAAACTACCACAGACTATAAAACAGGTCTTAAAATAAGATAAATCGATCATATACAATAATAAATCGCCTTTATGTAAGTTTTGTTTCTGTAAATTTAGTTTAAAAGTGGAATATAAAAATAGTGTCTATAATATACTTTATAGTTAATTATTTGCAAAGCAATTCGAAATCTTGGAATTTTGTACGAATGGAGTATGATATGAAGAACAATAACATTGTCCATTAATTTATTTTCTTTTCTTATGTTAGCTGCCTTAGATTATAACTATGCACGCGTTAGTAAAAATTTAACTTTAAAAGGCGTGGTGAATAAAGTCTATGTCAAGTTTAAATCAGGAGTAATGAACAAATATACTTAGAAAATCACATACATATTTACTTATTTATTTAACAAACTAGCTAGGTGATAGAGTATACAAATGAAACAAGTAAAATTATTAATAATATTTATTATTGTGATTCATCAGAGTCATAATGTTCACTAGACTTATCAGTTGAGTCCTCTGTTACATGAATAATCAATTGTTCGTCAATTATGTTGTCAATTGCAACGTTTTTTTAAATTAGTATTTTTATTTTAATATTAATTTAATGTGTATTTATTGCATGTATAATTTAAATTAATATTTGTACTAAAAATATGTATGTGTAAATCGATTAAAAGTTATTCTTAAATAAAATCGATAAAATATTCAAATCGAATCGGAAACGTGTGAGGGCGTCACTAATTTCGAAATTTCTTAATGTGTCAAAAAGAAAATAAACAAATGGACAGAGTATAGTAATGTTTAATTTGTAAAATTGTAAGTTGTAACGTTTTGTATTCTAAAATGTCAGGGGCAGTGCATAATTGCAAAATAATTCAAAAGATAAAAGGTGCAATAATGCGTTCGATATCTGGTAGCTTTAAGGCTTTTATTTATTGGTCTTAATCGTAGTCACTTTGAATAGGAAATCTTTTTACTACAAACTTGTAACAAAACAAGCTTTAAACTGTTTGTTAAGTAACCAAAGTCACTCCGAAGTCCGAACAGTCGCAACTCATAGGTGAAATGAAGACTTCCACTGTTAATACTGATTATACTAAATGTGTAGAACCTTCTATTTCGTAGACAATTCGTATCTGACCATTTCCTCTTTAATACTTTTCAGATTAGTTCTCATCTTATTATTCCAAAATTAAATAATCTCTTTCAACTTTCCCCTTCCTCATATAATTGGACACACAAGGACCAGATTTTATAATACAACTAAGACTTAACCAGACTGCCCTGGCCAATATACTAGTGTATCCTTAATTACACTATTTGACTTTTTTAAATAGATGTAATTTGTAAAGACTGGATACTGATATTTACTGATTCCTCAAACTATCCCATTAAGAATGTGTTTGATCAGTTGTCTGGATACCAAAATGTAATGTAGTACTAATCTTTAATATCTTAATAATTTAATAACTTAAAATGGTGGTAGATATAACCATTCAAAAAGCAATTTTTATAATTACTAGCTGCGCCCTGCGGTTTCACCCGCGTAACTTTCGATCCCGTGGGAATATCGGGATGAAAAATAGATGTTAGCCGTTTCTCAGACCTACTCAATATGCTCACAAAATTTCATGAGAATCGGTCAAGCCGTTTCGGAGGAGTATGGCAACGAAAACTGTGACACGAGAATTTTATATATTAAAGAGATATTTTGAATAGATACATTTTCATTTTACTCATTTCAGATAATAAAGGAAAACACTGGCGTGACAGCATGGTTTTTGAATATCACATAGTGAGCAAAAAGACATCGACAATATGCAAATTGAGAATGGGACATTTGTGCACATGTCTTCTTGTCTAAACTAATAATTACGGGATTGTCTATTTGTGAATGCAGTTTGAATAAAGGTATCTTAAAGAATATATTTTTTTCATGTACCAAGTTGAGGTTTTTGTTATATGATATTCTTCCATCTGACATCTCCCGGATCTCCCTAGGTAGAAGGTGGAAATTTTGCACTAAATTTAATATTTTTAATAATTTGTGGTTTCATTTATTTTTTTTTATGGTAAAGGGGGGCAAACGAGCAGTCGGAGCCATTTTCATGACTACCGACGCCCACAGACAACCGCATAGAAGAAGAAGCGAGAGGTACCTCCCCGGTCGTGCCGGCCCAATTCGGCTGCATGCAAGCATGCAGTGTGGCACTACCTCTTACTTGTTCATTCATTCAACATTAATCATTTTATGCATTTTATGTGAGAATTAAAACCGAACTTGTTTCCTTACCATAAAGTAAAATAAATCAAAGTTTAGTCAAGAACTCTAATGTTGGCATATCAGTTAAGGGATGGCTCCCTTAACTAATTTATCAAAAAAGATTTTGTTTATAATAATTAAAATCACACAAAATTTGGCCAGTTATTTCTAAATGCATTGTCGTACAGGCTGACGCAGTGGTATAGCACTTGGATACGGAACATATTGATCCAGGGTCGAGGGTTCTAATCACCTAGGTCATGTATTCTTAAATTTATTAAACATTTTAAATAAATTTCCGTTGTCTAGTACCCCTAACACAAGTCCTTACGATACGTAGCATGGGGCCTGACTAACATAATTAAATTGTCTCAGGGCCACAATTTATTTTTTTTATTAATGGATAACATAACATACACAACAAACACAACATATGTATACTAGTACCATTTTAATAAGTTACATCGATGTACCTGCGCAGAACGCATTATTTTGAAAGGCGCGAAAATATTTCAGCCAATCAGCAGGCTGTACTTTTGCGCGGAAAATTCTTTGTCTGCCATTGGCCAAACGAGAACGCCCCATATTGACAAACTTCATTTCTTTTAGTCTAGTGTCAACTTTCATTCATCCCAACGTAAATTGTCATTCATACTAACTTTAGTCGTATACGCATACACTTGAGGACAAAATTAATAGTTACGTTTAGTATTTATTTTATTTACAAATGTCTTCGCTTAAAAGAGGACGGCCTATAAAAAGCCAAGCCAGGCAAATAATACATAATGTGCATCAATTCTTGAAAAGTGAATCTCAGCTATCTAAAAATAAAGTATTCACTAAAGATGATTTCCAGAACGTTATGGAACGTACTGCACGAGCGACTGGAATATCGCGAAAGACAGTTAGTATTATCCTGAAGGAATCGTGTGCGGTTGTTGCGTCAACAAGTGGCCCTGCTTTCAGCACTCCTAAAAAATGGACCCCCAAACTACACGAAACGCGACAACAAATATTTCACATAACGGTGGTATCATATAAACGAGAGGTATAATATTCCTGATCGTGCCTGTTCAGTTCCGCTGTAATGCACCATGGCACTAGCTCTTACAAATATGTATATAGTTCAATAAAAAGTAAGGATAAAATAAATAAATAAAAGTAGTAATAGTCTTCATAATAAATATTATAATATTATGAGTCAATTTCATTGCCACGCAGTGTACAGATAGTGTGAGCTAGATGTCACGAGCGCACGTGTTGTTATATTTTCAACCTTATGTTTTGAAGAATAAGGTTTTAATTAAATTGGTGTGATATATCGGATTACTTCGGCTTATGTAAGTACTCTGCGCCGACGACGACAACCGATGTATCTTATAAACGTGGTACTAGTATAACATCTTATTTAATTAAAATTAATATTTAATTTTTACAGTCATATCTGCTGAAGCAATATCTAGCCAAACAAATATGAATATTATGTGATCATATTATGAAATGCTCAAAAGCATAAAACAAATTTGTAGCTTAACAAAAATGCAAAATATTGGTATGTAAATAACTTTTTTCTACATAATTATTTAATTCATAGTAGTACCACAATGTTGTTTGGCACTACTACTACTACCACTACTGCATACTAACATATCCTGCTAGGAAATGGGCATCATGATGTTATTGTTGTTGTAGTAAGGGTGCATTCAAGTATTATGTTGCACAATTTTTGAAGATTGTGAAGCCTCCCACCCCCCAAGTCACGCGCCGTAATATTGTATGTTGTACCCCTCTCCCTCACAAAACGTTACGTAACACACAACTTAGCTTATTTTTACTTAAATTGAGCTAAAACAATTCCCCCATTTCCCCCCTCCCATTTGTCCAAATTTTGTTAACTTGGGAGATTATTTTTTTATTTAAAAAAAGTATAGTTACCTGACACATTGTTTGAAACCCCTCTCCTGCCCATGTAACGTATCATAACATTTTACAAGAGTTAGTAAATGTGCAGTCATGAGAAAAAATGATCTTTTAGACTTATAACATCAGGGCATCTCTGTCAATCATAAAAATACTAAAATAAACCACAATAAAATTTGTAAAAAACAACAAACAACAAAAGTGGAAACATACAAATGGTTGTTACTTGTTTAAATTTTGTTCTAAATTGTAAAGCAAAATGTTTGTTTTCTTTAACAAATTAAATAAAATAAAACAAAAGTAAATTTAATAAAAAATCCAGTAGTCTCAAATTTAGACGAGTTAAAAACATACAAGATAGAGCACACCTTATGCATTTAATAAAACTATCAATAATGATTCTGGTTGCATAATTTATGCTCAATATTGTATCCTTTGCATACCCTTGCTTGCTTTAGTCTTATACTTTGTACTGCACAAAAATATGCTTCTTCATTTTTAATATCGTCATGAATATGTTAATATGTATAATATCATCATACTTGGAAAGTTGAAGGATGAGGCCTTTGCCTAATAATGGAACACATAATAAAGGGCTTAATATAATAATAATAATAATGAATATGTTTAAAGAAGGCATGTACAACATTTTTCAGGGGAAAGGATAACTCTACATCAAGTGATGCTTGACCACATCAACTGATGACACCACACATGTTCGAATTATGGTGAGAATTTCAAATATTAATACATTTTGTATTTATAATTTAGTACAATTTCCATATATATGTACACTTCTGCATATTGACTGCTTTCAATGAACGTAAGGAGGACTCCTCCCCTGCTTTTTGGGATGAACAATCCCGGACTGACTACTGCACAGAGATGGTATACCAAAAAGCAGCCTTTTAGAAACTTTGCTAGCTTTTACATATTTTTTTTTTTTTTTTTTTTTA
>LUGF01051877.1:49541-93069 GCA_001625245.1 Calycopis cecrops | reverse complement strand
AAACGCGACAGTACTGCTGTCACTTCACGCCGGTCTCATGTAAGCGAGAGGTACCTCCCCGGTCGTGCCGGCCCAATTCGGCTGCATGCAAGCATGCAGCGTGGCACTACCTCTTACAAGATGTTGATATTACTTGTTGCCTCTAGTACTAACTGCCTCTGGTTCCTTATGCTACTATATACTAGGGAAGGGTGTTTTTTTTTTATAATATCGAAGGCAAATGAGAAGTCGGAGCCATTTTTAGTCAGACGGTAGACATCCACATAGAGGCTATACAGATGCGTTGCCCTCCTTTCTCCTTTGACATCCACGGGCCATGGTTACTTATACACTACACGAAACACGACAGCTGTTAAGCTCTCGTGTAAGCAAGAGGTACCTCCCCAGTAGTGCTGGCCCAATTCGACTGCATGCATGCATTTTTATAATGTGCATAATAATGTTTGAAAGACTACTGTCATCCTAATCTGTTAGTTTATGAATATTATATATTTTTTATAAATATTTTGTATTGTAATGTATTTTTTCTTATAGATTTGTCTTAAATTGGGGCTAACGAGCATGAATTCACCGCTAGAGGCGCTGGTGTAGCGTGCTGTATGAAATATCCACAGAGCATAATAATATAGGAAAATATCAACAGCAAACATTGTGGATGACCTATGTGAGAATTTTTCAAAAAAAATAATATTGTGATTATTTTGCAATACATGATATTCATTATGTCAAATATGAATTACAAGTCAATGAATATTAGTGCTATTAAAGCTGAACTAAGGAAAAGAGATGCAAAATTGTGCGGGTACAAACAACAGCTAATTCAGAGGTTAGTGTTTACTGTTTACAAACACATTTTAAATCAAAATATGCTTATTTATACTTGTTTGAGACTTAGGCGTCTGTTACAAATATTGCAATTACTTTACGGATTGTAACACAAGATATTAAGGTACTAGCCAGAAACATATACCCTTGCTCGATGTTCCAACTGGGTTATGCCAGCTGTGGTCATACAGTCACAGTTGACTTGGGACCACCGCTGGTGTAACCCAGTCGAAACGTCGACCGAAGGTATATGTTTCACTAAAATTATTTCTCCATTAATTCTACACACTTAATTGAAAGTTAGTTTGGAATCCTATCCTACTTCCTACTAATATTATAAATGCGAAAGTTTGTATGTTTGTTTGTTTGTTACTCCTTCACGCAAAAACTACTGAGCCGATTTTCATGAAATTTGACACACACAGAGGGTAACTTGGATTAACACAGGATACCCCAAAAAAATGTTCCTATGGGATGCTATGGGATAATTTTCTATTTTCCAAGGGATCGAAATTTACGCGGGCGAAACCGCGGGGTGCAGCTAGTTAAATATAAATTAATGAAGTAGCTAATAACCAAGTAGTAGAGCTATACGCACCGACTATGTGTTTGAAGCTTTTGATAAAAAGTATTACAAGAGTAGCGCTGTTATGAAAAGTCAAATTTTCATTGGCTTATCTACTCAATATAACTTTTATTTTATTTTAATTATTTTATTTTTATATTATTTAACAAATCTGGTACAGATAAAAGTCAACTTCTAGATTCCAAATAGTCTTAAATGTCTGTTATTTTATTTTCAGAAAGAGAACATTACTTGAAATGAAACTTACTTGTTGATGTAAAGATAAAGAAGATTGCATTTAGTGAAAAAATCAAGAACTCTAACGGATTTTATTTATGCACCAAAGTTAGTCAATTTCAAAACTTGTCATTGTTTGATATAAATATAGGTTACACTTGTTATTAATTATTTATCTTTAAAAATTATTTAAAGACAGTGAACTTGCTTCCGGACCTATATGATGAAGGTATAGAGCGGGAGCTGAGAGCTTTGTCGGTGAAAGCCAACATGAGAGCAAGTTGCTCAACAGAGGTAAAGCTAAATCTAAGCCCAAGAGTTAGCTTAGATTCTAGGGCCTACAGTACAGCGTACATCGTTTATACAATATGCAAGTTGTAGGCTAGATCACAGTAATCTTACAATGCTCTCCGGGTCCAATACGACAATGATCTCGGGATGTTGTTGGGTCTAGACACCACAGCGCATCAAGGTTGTTCGCGGAAACACGTGAAAATTAGTTTAGCCTAAAGCCATTTTTTTGTGATCGCTAGTTGACTAGATGGCAGACCAGCTACTGATCATTTGATCACAGTAAATATATTTTCACAGTCTGTAAACGTAGTAAAAATTAAATAAGAAAATTGTAAATATATTTGCTATAGATCATTATAATTATCATGTATTTACTAACATAGGTTGAGTTTTCTCTTCTAAGAATATTAGTCATGGTAACTTGAAAAAAGATTATCATTATTACATGCGTGCTTGTCAATGGTACAACTGTCCCGTATTGCAAAATGGTCAAATACTTAGGAGTATATCTTGACGAAAACTTAATCCTCCTTGACTTGGGATGACCACAAGCCAAGTCAAGGAGGTTAGTAGAAAAGTGTACGCGACATGGCACAATCTCGGACGTCTACAGTTTGTACTCCCCACCTCTATCTCCCGTATAATCCTAAAGTCCCAGTCTATCTGAAAGAAAAATTTATGTTTCGTGAGCCATCATCCAAAGATCTTCGCTCTAATGACAAGTTACTTTTAGATGTGCCAGCCTGACATAGCAGCTACTACAATATGTCATATACTGTCAGGGCTACTATATTGTGGAATGCTCTGCCATTGGAAATTAAGTGTGCAAAAAATTTTGAATCATTCAAAAAATTAGTTAAAAATCATTATTTAGATGTGTGCGGTCAATGAGCTATTTACTTCTTTATTTATTTTATTTATTTATTAAACACAAATATGTAACATCATAACAGAAAAAGTCCAAGTCGATGATACATTTAAAATATAAATTTACAAATAACAATTTGTTAGGTACATATTACATTATTTTATACATATTAACTATTGTCATTATACATATTCTAAAACCTTCTGTGACAAACTGAGGAGTTTCGGCAGGTTGTGGCTAAATATATCGACATCGTTGTCCGCAAGCACGTTTATTAAATGAATGGCGCGTGATATTGCAGATGCATGGAGCAGGTTGGTGCGAGATGCGAGATGCGGGAGCACTGAGTAATGCTCGCCGGGAGCGCAGGCCTGCGTGGGGGACGCGCAGTGGTAGCGCGCGCAACACGTCCGGGTGCTGCAGCTCACCGCGCAGCACGCGACACACGTACTTCACGAGGGCCGCGTCCCTCTGAACGGACAACTTGCAGTAGCCGACCATGCCCAGCACAAACAGGCTTGGGTACATTAAGGGATAACTTATTTATTAAGGGATTATTTATTTATACAATTTATTTTCCCATATCCACTCCATCTGTGCTAATTATATTGTACTATATGTATGTATATAATATATTTATATATGTAAGTGCATGTATATAATATGAATGTATATTGTGTAATTTTATATAATTATATTTTTGTATTTTTTTATTTGATTAGGTTAAAATTATTATTACTTTTTTTAAATTAGTTTGTAAGTTGATAATATTGTAATTACCGTATTCTGTTTCTTTTTTTTCCTTGATTGTTTCCTACCTAAATAGTTATGTTTTCTGTTATCTCTCACACACACAAGGTTGTCTGGAAGAAATTGCCCCTTAAGCAATAAGACCGCCTTTTGTGTGCATAAAATCATGCCTCTACTTTTAATATTTTATTATTGGTATATGTTTTGTGTACATAATAAAGTATATTTCTATTTCTACTTTAATTATATGTAAGTGGAAGTTGTTAGTAATAATAAACATTTATAGAACTATATCTGGTTATTCATTAATTATTCATTCACTTAGTAGTACAGCCCAGATAAGATAAAACAAACAGTTTTATAAAAAAGATTAGAAAACACTTATGTGATCTTCCTTCGTTCATAGTTGATATTCACTGTTATGTTGCTGGTACAGTAATGTCACTGGATCAATCGGGCCTGTAGCAATTGCATCCAAAGGGATCTTTTGTCTTCAAATATAGAGAAGCTTTGCCAATGAATATAATATTCCCCTGCGCACACTGCCCACTAATCGAGGGCCTTTAGGCTAAGCCTGTGATCTATTGCTGACTTGGCGCCGTATTACGCCTCTGTGCTAGAAGATTGCAATGTCACTCAGTAGCTTATGAGTTAAGAGATAGTGACATCTGTAACTATTGATACTGGCTCTCTGGACCGGTTATTCAGGTTACTATTAAATAATCAATTAATCAAGTAGCTATTAAATATCTCTTGTTTCAACTCTTGTTTGTTATTATTGAGCTCTATGCTACTATGTCACTGTAGGTCTTTTTTAAGTGATCATACGAAACCCTCATAATAATGCAGTTGGCTTATAAAATTGGTCTACTTGATAGTTAAGATAATGCTTTATAGTTATCGCGTCTTTGATATTATTTGGGTAGATCCAACGCTATCTAATCCGTATCATCAGCATTTTATATAAAATGCCGCCCAAAGGCCTCTTTTTTTGTAGACATTTAGAGCATCACTAACGAAAATTACAACGGGTTGTCCTGCTTGAGAATGTGAGATAGTAAATTAAGCGTGCTACTCTGTAGATATTACTGAGTAAAATTTCAAATATTCATTTAAATGAATATATTAGCTATAAGTAGTAGTCAAGAAAAGATAGATGGACCTGAAAAGAATCAAAGGAGCACCTACCCGAATGACGTTGTATAATTGGTATAACTAGATAATCAGATAACTATCATCAACTAACATAATCAGACATTAGAATAACTAGACCAAAATAGAATTGCCTCAAGAGCAAAAGTTAATTGTAATGACACTCGGATATTATGAGTACCTATACGTCATACAATTTTGCCAAATATTACTGCTATGGTTTTGTCAATTTTTCCTACTACTCGATGGATGTTACTTTTAAGAAGTTTGAAAGATACTATTTATTGTATAGTTTTCATTATTTATTACTATGAAATAAGTCTAATATTTATAATTTTTTTTAATCTCTATATTTCATAGTTCTACAGTATAAAGCTATCTGCCAGATTTACGACACCTCCATGTTTAATGAGTTCCAGTGAATCAATCGACGAGACATTTTATTAGGAAAAAATTTTGTATATTTCCTTGCCTAGATATTGCTAGAATTATATTAGTTATATTATAGTTCTATACACTAATTATAATAGCAGGTATTTTAAAAAGTTGTATCGTCATCGGCCCTGGTATGAAAACTTTTGGAATAATTTGACTAAAAGTTATAAAATAACCAAAAATCAGTATCAGTAGGTACATTATGTTTCATTGAAACATTGAAACATAATGTACTGAATGTTTCATGTGCTTTACTTACACTTCCTCAATTTTTGCCTAAAAGGACATCTCGTCCAAGCTGAACTAACTTGGCTAGTTTTCAATCTAATAATAATAAAATATTAACACTACTTGGTTATAGTTTTTTAAATGTAAGTTTTTGGTGATATCCTGCTTACTAGAAAATAACAAGAGTATTACTTACATATACCTAATAACGACTTTGGCTACGGCGGCCGTCTATATAGACGAGCCATGTGTGCAGGACATATTATAGTGCACAAGTGTGCGCGCAGACACAAGTGCACTCTCTGTTCCCTCATCCTCATATTCCGATGTAACGGCAGTTCGACACGACCGGTGAGAAATCCGGCGCAGGACCGACCGCTGAACGAGGCACGGGGGTGTGACACCGGCAACATCCTGACTCCGGACTATTATTAGAAATTGAAAAATCCTAATAACAATGTCTGGTCCGACAAGGGATCAGAACTCGGGATCTCACGTCTGTGATATGATTATTAGGTATAGTTACACACATGTATAGGTACGTATTACGAGAAGCAATATGATTACCTATATTCATATATAGATATTATTAATGCTTTATAAATGTAGCAAATACTTACTTGTAAACAGTCGGGAAGTAGGTTCATAAATGATAAAACTATTTTTCCAACAATTTTATTCGGTTTTATAAACGTAAACAACAAAATTGAACTTACAAAATGCATAACACCAAATCACACACAAGCTTATATTGACTGTGCGACCACAATATAGTGGTAACAATTTGCAATAATACTAGTTTAGGTCTGTACCGAATAAATAGACTTTCAATCGTCATAGGAAGACTAGATCTAGGCTGTAAAAATAATAGTTCATACACCTACTGAAAATAATATGGGTTCGTTTTAATACGGATAAAGTAAATTTTAAATATTCAGTATTGGTGAAAGCTAAAACTATTAAATTAACATGTTTTCATGTAAAAAATCGTATAAATGCTTTGTATTCTTCTAAAAGGTTATTGAATAAACATTAATTGTTATTTGTGTTCGATAAATATTTTATAATATAACAATAATAGTAGTCTTTGATAATTAATTACGTACTATAAAATGTACAGAAATCTACTTATTTGTATCCGGTGGATTGAAAAACTCCCAATGGTGATGGTGTATTGTACGGCTGTCACTCAGTCCGAGCATAAGTAAACCAGCAATCAGAACGAGAAATATAACCATGGCCATCTGCACATCCTTTTTATCCTCAGCTCTATTAATGTACGACATGAACACATTAAATATATTTCTTATTGTCCTACTAATGGAGTTTTGACAGACTCTAAGAAATTGGGCGCCAGCTTCAGTTATTGTTGGTTCGTGTGCTCTAACTGGAGGCATTCGGCGTGGAGAAGGTTGAGGCTTTTCGTCGTCTGTACTAGATTCAGTATGAGGGACGGGAAACTTGCGTTTGGGTCTTCGGGTCGGTGGCTGTGGGGACTGAAATTGTGTCTCGAAAAATTCAGCTGTTGATCGATCCCTTGATGGGCGTGTCATTTGCATCTGTGTAGGTGCTATATCTTGGAGATATGAAAGTAAGAGGGGAGTTAGATCAGGAGGAGGTGGTCTTTGAGGAGGTAAAGAAGTGTCTGCGACAAGTGGCGTTGGGGTTCGAGGTCGATCTTCCTGTTTATACTCAATCTGTCCGTCGGCTGCAGATGGTTCAGTTTGAGTTTCTTCTTCTCGACTAACGGGCCTAGGCACATCAATAGTTTGTGGCATTAAACTAGAATGTGCTTGGGATGTAGATATTTCAGCAAATTTTTTCACAATCTCATCAATAACAGATTGTGAAAATTCTAGTCCATTTACAGCTATATTCCCTGACTTTGAGTCTAATTCGTTGACATTTAATGTCATACCTTCTATTTCAGATACGAGGATTTTACTGGCTTGTAATTCAGACACATTAAGCCTTCCAACATCCAAATCTCGTACCTGCAGTCTTTGAGTTACTAGATTATCCAACTGAACTTCGCGTCCTGTATCAGAAATTCTTTCAAGAGCACGTTCTGGTTCCTGACATACAATGTTTTTCGAACTTTGTGAAGCTCTCATATTGGTACGAGCCTTCGGAAGTGGAGGAACCTCCGGAATCTTGGACTCGTCTATGTCAATAGGCTGTACGGTTAAAGACGCTTCGGTTAATATTACCTCTCTTTCATTAATTCTTGTAGGGCTTGAAACTCTTTTTTCGACTAAAATAACCGTTGGTGAAGTACGCCCAAAATTTGACCTAGATAAGTCTGCTATTTTTGGATCTGATAACTTTAAAGATTTGTCTGATCTGGAACTTGGACGGGAAATATGGGGACTGGAAGGTTTACTTATATTTTTGCCTATGATTGATTCTTCGTCGATAATATCCCTTAATGAACTTGACATAGATATATCTAAATGATCATCAATTCCAATGTCAAAATCGACATCATCGGGTAGTGGATCAGTTTGTGTAGAAACTTCTATTTCTTCTACTACCATATCTTGCTCTTTCTGATCATTTTCTGTGGATTCTTCACCATTTTCAAGGGAATCTTTTTTTCGTCTCGGCCCCCTTGGAGGTCGTGGAGGCGGTGGCAAAGGTCTGTCTTTCATTTTGCTTAAAACTGTTCCAGATTTTAAGTCCTTGTGTACTTCTTCAAATTTTCGTTCATCGATTTCATCATACTGCGTATCTCCGTTGATTGAATGTTTAGTCAAACTATCCAATGTCATTAGACTTGAAGATGATTTCTTTCTTGGAGGTCGATTTGGTATTGCATTTTTTGTTCCAGACACTGTATAATATTTTCTTTCCGAACTATTACTTTTACGACGTCTCACTGGTGGCGTCTTATTTATAGCCCGTGCAGACTGTTTATTAACTACATTAGACCCTTTATCAACTGTAGCATATCCAGGACTTTCTTGTCGTGCTGATTTTTCTTCAAAGTCCTGTGGTAGATGAGTATCAAGCGTCAGCGATTCGGCACCATGTGAAGTTCGATCGTCATCGAAAACAGAAGTACCTCGTGAACTTCTTGATCTAGTACGCCTCGGTGGCACCGGACTCTGTTCAGTCAATGCAGCTTCTGACGGAGGTATTATGTATTCATGTTCAGTACGATATACAATTATCTGCAAATGCAATAAATGGTTTTATTCATTAAATCTCATCTCAGTAGTATCAGTTTATTTAAACTGTATAAATTTAAAATAATTGATGAATCATTGTTGATGATCAAGCTACTTTATTTTACTATGAATTTTAAATTGCTATTAGTTATCTTTTGAATTCTAAGAAATATGAATTATACTCCAAATGTTGTGATAGTATCTTAACTCGTGAAAACATCAAATTATTGTGTCCTTGTTCTTTCCATATGCGTAGTAAGTAAAATAAGTATTGAAAAAGAAGCATTCAAAAATTATAATTTTTGTTACGGTATACAATGGAAATCGGTCAAGAAACGGCTGAAGGCGTTCATCTAAAAATACATTGCACCTTCGGAAATAAATATAATCTCTGTACTGGAGTCGTGCCAATTTATCATCTCTAAATTATGTCTATTCACTTAATGTACGAATTATGAATTTATGGCTTTTGATAAAATGTATGTTCATAGTAGGTACTCGACGTTTTAAGTATCACTATCATGCACTACAGATACAAGTATGACTTCTTTATTCAAACGTCTAAATAAAACAATCGTGATCTTTATAGAAAGTTTGAATAAGTTTGTACATTAAATTTATGATGTTAAAACAGAAAATAAAATGACAGAAAGATGCATGAATGAATAAGTTGCCAATGTCTATGGGCGTCGGTAGTCATGAGAATGGTTTCCACTGCTGTTTTGCCCCCTACACCATAAAAGAGATAAGTTAAGTTATTTAAAACGTTATGAAAAAATATATATCAGAAGTGCATGGGGCAGTTGAAGCCAGACCAACACAGCCCACTTTGAGTTTGAATGGAATTATTTATTATTTAGGAGATTTAGGTACAAACACAACTTGTGACACGCACTCAGATGCTTGCATTAAAAGCAAATAAAAAGCATATTTCATAGCTATCTATGAAAATATGATTTAAAAATATTATTATTAATATAAGATATTATAAACTGAACTATGCTAACATGCTTTGGAAAAAAGATAAAAACTAAATTTACGAATTCCAATTTATAGTCCAAATATTAGTAACAATTATTATAGAATTATAAAATAAGCATATTAATATTTATAACTTACATCTTCAGTTTGTTGTTGACCCTGCCACAAATTTGTATTTGAGAAGTTACTAAAATTATTGGAATATGAATGGCGTATTTCATCTTTATTAAACTTTTTCTTTCTTTTCGGCGGCATTGGCAGTGTTTGTGATTGAATTGGTATATTATCAGGATACTCTATGACATCATCATTTGCGTACTCATGTATCGAATGAAGATCTGTTGGCGGTCGAAAATCTATTTCATGTACAGGTTTATTTTCGTCCATTGAGAAATTTGTATTTTGATCTTCTTTTAAGTTATCCTCTGAAATTCTTAAGTCCACTTCACTAAATTGCATGCTTGCGTTAACGCTATCATCCATATATTGTAAAGATTCCATTTCTTTCTTTTTCCGCTTTGCACGTGAGGGTCTTATAGGCGGGAATGTGTAATAACCATCGTCTCTTTCGTTAAGGTCTTCGGCAGAATATTGCATACCATGGTCATTATCATCACCTGCAAGCTCCGGATCAGCTTCTGTGTCGTTCACATACCTTTTTTGATTTTCTATTCCTGTACTTCCCATTGTCGCCAATACATTTTTAGGAATATTAAAAGCTTGTCGAATTTCGTCACTTAAATACTCTCTCACTTTAATATTTTCTTGAGAGATTCCTCTCGGTCGTACAAAAAATTCGTCATTATTTATTTCGTTAATATGTGTATACTCTTGTATAGACGGTGAAACATCTGGAATTGAAGAAGCGTTTCTTTCGATGTTATTATCGGAGTGGTTAATTCTTTCTTCAAGATAATCAGGGTCTATGTCATCAAAATCATAGGTTCTGTCAAATTCTTTTCTGTCTCTTATTTCGTTTTCAAAGCTATTTTCACTATCGATAGCACCGTATTCCCGCGGGTGTTCCGGACTGTCGGGTATATATTTCGGTGTCTCTTCCGTTTTCTTTTTCATTCGCGTAAAACTAAATGTTGGCGGTGGTGTGTCTTCGCGGTTTAACGTCGGCGAAGATGATGTTTTAGCCATCTCAGATTTTTTATTTTTATGAAACAATCTGGGATATGTTTTAGCTTCAAATTCCACACTTGCCACATTATGTAAATCAGAACTGGATTCTGAATTGGTCATATCTGCTTTATTTTTTTTCCTACCTAAACTTGAAAAAATTTGTTTTGATCTTTCAGGTATTTTAAATTTAGGTAAATCAGGCATATTAAATTTTGGCCTTTCAGGCATTGTAAACTTTTTTTTGTCCCCAAACGACAGTTTTTCAGATAGGTTTATTTTTTTAAATTTTGGTCTATCTGGTAAACTAAATTTCCTTCTGTCAGGCAAATTGAACTTTGGCCTTTCAGGAAATGAAAATTTTGATCGTTCAGGCATTTTATTTTTAGACCTTTCTGGAGCATTAATTTTTGTTCTTTCAGGCGATGAAAACTGTTTCGTTTTTAAGTTATGTAATTTGGTTCGTAGTTTACCAGCTTGTGTTTTAAGCTTACCTGTACCTTCTCTAAATCGTTGTTGTATTTTACTATCCAAGGACTCTCCGTTTTTGGTACGACTTTCACGCTTTAAAGGTAGATTTTCCAATGCAGACGAGTCTACTTGACTGGTACTGATTTCACACTCGGTTCTTGACATTGTTGACGGAGTATTTGCGAAATAACGGTCTTCAATGTCCTTTTGAAGAGCTTCCGCCAATGATGATGATAGTATGTTTTCATTTCCATCATCAATATTTTCCTTATTATCAATTTGATCTTCATCATCGGTCGTATGCTGCAAGCATTTCCGCTCAAGCGACGTTGTGCTCGATAATTCATCATCAGCTTTAGTAATCGGTGCTTGATCGTCTATACTCGGTGCTGTGTATATAATATTAGGTGGTGGTTTTTCGATAATTTCATATTCATGATCACTGAAAATGTAATAAAATATAGCTATAAAATTATATTTTATACAACATTATAATGCTACGATATAGTATAAAATTAATTAAATTCAGAATATATTTTACAATGCTAATAAATTGAATAAATTATAAATTATTCGCTTTGCAAAATGATAAAATATATTTAAATCGCAATGTCTAAACTTTATGCGTCGCATTAGTTTAAATTTAAACTTCACTCACATTCACATTTGAAATCACAATTAGGCCAACATTCTGCGCTCGTTTTAGCCTCAGCAGTCGCCGGGGAAAATTCGTTTTAACTATTTAAAAACTATTATATATATCGTCATAAAAGTCAATGTAAAATGTAATTTATGAAAATAATCACAGAATAAAAAATAAAAGAATCCTCTAATAATAATAAGTTTTTCATAATGCTTATACCACTTACTTCATACTCGAAATTATATTGCTAGCCCGAGACGTAGGTCTCGTGCCGACCGGGTTTACTCTTTCAGGAAGCAATGAATCGCATCGAAAAAACTGACACGCACAACGGACTTCCGGTGTAAATAATTGAACACTGCCTTCACGTGTTGGTAGCACGGGTCTTTCTGTTGGAGTTCCACCTTCGGAGGTCCATCGTCGAAGCTTACTCATTACTTTGGTCGATATACTTATAATTATACCTAATACCTCACATGAAAGGCATATTTTAGTATTATTTATAAGTCACTTTAAAGGAATTCCAAATTTACATGGTATTTACTTGTCATTAAGCTATTGCATAAACGTGTTTGTGAAAGTCAGTCAGTAAATGAACTAAATCACTGGCATGAAAGCACTCGCGAGCGCCGATCGCTGATGACAATTTTAAAAGAGCTTACCCAATGTGCAGGAAGCAGTGCCCGTTGTAGCTATAATTAACAAACAGACAGAAGCTAGCGTGTTCGCATTGCGAATGACACTGTTATGTCATTATCACATACAACAAAGCGTTTCATATGTTTGTTACTTCATATTTTTATGATAATGTAATAGTTTTTTAAATTACCTGCTAGGTTTAGACCAATCCCGGTCAAAAAATTCAACATCATTCCTTTTTCGTTCATATTCCCTTGGGCTCGGACTAGGAGATGTTTCTATTGGTATGGTAGTTGACTGTTCTATGTTATTATTTATGTTGTCATCATCATCATGCATTTCTGTTATTGTAATATTCGGCGAGTCAGGTGGTCTATTGGAATCTACTTGACTTTGAAATATTTCGTCTATATTTGGTTCTTCTTGGTCCATTTCTTCGTCTAAAATAACTGCTTCTTTATTGGTAACATCTTTCATTTTATGTAGTTTTTCCATTATATGTTCATCATTTTTTAACGAGTTGTTGTCATCTGTAATAAGACTGGGATCATGCGAAGCAGTTGACTTTTTCTCTTGTAAACTATCATTTTCTTTCTGTATGATTTTGTTTACTTCTTTATCTTTGTTTTCTGTTGAAGTCACCTCTTCTAGATCCTTAGGTTCTTCTATATCCTCATAAATATGGTCTTTTCTCTTTCTCAGTGGTGGCGTCTCTATGCTCATAGTTTTACTCATTTCATCAGAGCTTCCCAATTTTATAGCACTAAATTTTTGCCTTTTCACTGCACTAGGAGAATTTTTCAATTGCCTTATTTCTTGAATTTCTTCAGCTTTTTTTCGTTTAGACGTTGGAGACTTCTCATTATCATTTCTTTCTAATTTTTGTAGAGTTTTATCAGCTAAATGTTTTATCTTATTTACTAACGGGTGACAACACTTAGTTTTTTCTCTGGTCTCAGTAACACCAATATACTGGTCTTCCGGTACACGTCGCTTAAGGATGCTCTTAGGAGATACACTTTTGGGTTTTTCTACAGGTGACACAAGATGAGCACTACTTTGACTTTCTGGTATTTCATCAACTTTTTTCACGAGATCGTCTTCAGTGTCTAGTGATATTTCTTTGGAAAAATTTGGTACATGTACTCCTTCATCTTCACCTTCTTCATTATGTCTCCTACTACTTCCAGGAGATGAATTCAGGTTGAGAATTCTTTGAGAATCCATATGGTCCGGAGACTGAGTTCGAGATCTAGACATACTTCTGACAGGCGTTGTCGCTCTGATGATATCTTCTGCCGTTATTTCACCTTCCAATGGCGGTTTATTTAGATGTGTCCAGGGATAACACCCAGCTTCACGGGCTCTTTTTAAATCTTCCCATTGATATGTCTTTAACGGTACCGGTGGTAATTTTTTCGCTTTATCTGGTGACAATGCAGATTCCATATGTTTAGTTAAATTAATTTTGTCGTAATAAAATATATTTAGATATTACAGCGTCCATAGCCTTTTCAATTTTTTTTCCTGTTTTCACACAGTCCCAGCAAAGGTCTCACCGTCAAACTGAGGACACAACATTCGATCCAATACTAGCATCAACTACTGAAAACACGATGTGTTTGCGTGGGCTAGTGTGAAAATAGGTGTGAATAAGTTGTATATAAGATCACTGGGAACAGATAATTTCGGACTGGAAACACGGCATTACCTTAACGTCATTTGATCACAACTTGAGTTGTCGCACCGAACTCATTAATACATAATTTTGTTTATATATAAACGAATCAAAACTAATAATATAATCCTTTAATATTGAAATGATCTGCAATCTATACAAATCTCAATTCAACTGGCTGCCTCGTAGAAGTTTGAACGAGTGTGCTAAATATAACATTGAGCATATATTTATTTTTGGCAGTCAGTTCACGTCAGCGATGAAATTGCAAGGTTTTAAATGAAAGTGAAAAAATATACAAAAAATCGATAGTTGGCTGTGGTATATTGATTCATAGTAAATGAAATAATGCGAGATATAACAATACTCACCACGGTTGAGCTGCTCGCAATAATACGTAACTCTGACTACTGAGCGCGTGACGATGTCGTTTACGGACCATTGTTGCGTGCAGATGAAAACGTGTCTTCGTATCTTATTATTAGTATCTATTTGTTTACTTTTTACATTAGATGTACACGTTCTAACGTAAAGTAATGACGATTTTATTTGGCACTTATAATTTGTCTTTTAAATGGGTCCAAAAAATATGTATTTATTAATTTTTATTAAACTAGTGTTATTTTCCTTTGTAGTTTCGTCTGATATACGATGATTATTATTAGTTTTATTTATTCGTCTTAGCAGCAGTAAGATTAAAAAAATATATTACGTAAGAAATATCTTTCTACAGTAATCTCTAATCGATCTGATATAGTCACGCAGCTCAAAATCTCGGGTCACTATTTTTGTAGGAGATAATCTTAGAAATCACTAATAACTTGAATATTCTCGAAATTTCTAATATTTAATCATTAATCATGAGTCATTACTAAATATCCGATTATACGCAACATAAAAAATGCATTATATGCAGGCAAATGTGCTGTATATTGTCAGTATACAGCAATATGTATGTTGTAGTATGTTGCATATACTAACCACGTTTTACTAGTAACGTTTTCGTGCATAAATGATAAGTTTTCGTAGCCATAAATGTGACTGTTACGTTAACTAAAATTTCAGTCGATTAAGACGATAAGAGGTACAGTGAAAAGATGCACGAAGTCAAGGGCAGAGCCAGATGGCGAAATATTGAGTAGAATTTCAGCCTTGCTGGGCTGAAAGCAAGGGTATCAAGACCCTCAATAATGATGATACAGTGATTTTATTTAAATTTTTCGTAAACGTAAATAATAAAGAACCAATTGTTTTATGTTTACTGGGTTTGATAATATTTGTCTTGGATAATGTAAAATATTTTTTAAGTGGTTTGGTAATTGTCATTCATTATTGTTGACAGAGTCGTACGAAGCTATATTGTTTTGTCATTGTTTTACTAGCTGGTGCCTGCGTCTCTGTTAGCGTGTCAATCAAAGTGATTTGTTATTGTTTACTTGCAGTGTGTCGCAATTCAGATTTCCAGTAGGAATGAGCGATTTTACCGCAGTAAAAAAATTCTGATGTTGACCAGGATTAGTATCTATATACCACAAAAAGTTTCATTCAAATCCGTCCAGTAGTTTCGGAGATTAGCCCGGACAAACAGCCAAACAGACAGATAATAAAACTAAAAAACGTTGAAAAGTGTTCTAATACTATTTTAACATCCCGGGCCCCAATTAGTTTTTCGTAAATATTTTCAATCAGACACACGGATTTTACTGTTTTATTATGGATAGATTTTGTTGTTATATTTTCACAAAATCCATGGACTTTAAAGATAATTACAGAGTTATGATAAGTCAAACCAAACGTATAACTAAGGTGCCTTCTAGTAGCGTAAAGAGAGTACCTGTAAGTCAAGTCAGTTGTTAAAAATATTTTTCTTTTAGGGTTATGCTACAATTATTTTGGCAACGTAAAGATTATTTGGAAGATTTTGTTATTTTGATCGATAAAGCTAATTCAAACCGGTACTTTCACGCACCCGACGGCATCCAAGTTACAAAAAACAACAATTATATGTCACTTCATTTCATTAACATTTCGGCTGTTGCACACCGCGCAGGAAAAAATTGTAAATACTGCCATAAAACATAACTAGAGATTTTAGGCAAAATAAAAATACTAGCGCTGTGAATTGCTTAAATATGCAAATGCATATAATACAGTTTCTAGTCACTATTAAATATATTCACAATACAAAAGAGAAGAGCGGGAGTGCGGTGGAGAGTGGAGACAGACGCACACAAGGATGCCGCAGCTCCATATCATGTATAATGATATAGAGAACGGGCATTGTTTGATTCAAAAATAAATCCAACAACAAATAAAAGCTTTAGCTCATGAGAGGGGCAGCTGCCCATCCTGCTCCTACCTGGCGATCCTTGGAAACATACCTTTTGGCGCAACCATAACTGGGACAAGTGTAAAATTGCGAAAAGTGCCCTTACATAATATATGAAGTCCTAAGTTAGGACCGGACTTATTGAAAAAATGGTACATTTTTTTACCATTCCACTGCCAGACATAGGACTCTTTCAATTATAAATTAAAAATAACATTGAATAATGAATGAACCCCAAGATAACCTCCGATTTCCTGCTACTCACATCTATCTATATCTTAGAGAGAAATAAAACCCATCCACCAATAGTGGTTTATATTTTCTCTCATATCTTCTCTCTCTCTTTCTCTCTCTCGCAAAAGCTCTCTGATATCTCAATTTCAAATTCAGGACGGGTCTCATTGATTAATATATTTTTTTGGCCTAGGCTAAAATTATTACGTAGAAATAGATTGGAAGGACTAGGTATTCTATTCCTGAGGTTAGATATTTGTCACCAAGCCATTTTGGGCCAGCACATAGATAAGACCTAAATATGGAGGCAATAGGGCCCAACCCAATATAGCCTAGATATTAACCTACCTTTATCTAATATTAATTTTTTATATTTAATACTTATGTATGGATAAAAACCCCCTTTTAAAATAATAAAGATTAAAAAAAAACTGTCTTTGTTGTATGATTTTAAGATTACACACTAGGACGTATTACTGGGGTCTGACAACTATTAATTAATGCATGCGACATGCGTCGTTTATCACCTTTTTTTTTTTTTAGATAGAAATTACGCTAAGGACTGAAGGTCAGTGCAGCTTCATCGATATGAGAGGTGAACTCACCTGGAGCGTCGAACCTCTGTACTTGTGGTCGATAGGGAGACAGACCCCCGCTTCTTTCCCAGACTAATGGAAGAAGGCAAACCGGACTTATTGCGATGAATAGGTTGTACTATTATTATCTGGCCGAGGACAACGGGTGTCCTCAACTCCCCACCTTTAACGGAGGGGAGCAGCTCGCGCGCGGCAGCTAAGAAGCGGCCGACACGGGTCATGAGCTTGAGGAGCTCTGTGAGCTATCTTGACTGGGGGGCCCGGACCCCCCTTGTTGTTTATCACCTATGTGCTGTACGCAGTTGAAGAATTACAATTATAACAGTTTGGGATATAGTTCAAATTAAAAAAATAAAACACCACGATTATACAGCCATTAATTTATTAGTTAGTATGTATAATGCAAGTAAAATTTGCAATTTAAAGCTAGGCCAACAGGAATATTGTATCAATGATTTTATGGAAAACTGACAACTTTTACTTGAGCCTTAAACTCTTGCTTAGCTGAAAATCTATCTACATTTGAATACATGTCTTTTCAATAATAAAATTGCCAATAATGAATTTTTTAACATTTTCCATTTTCTTTATTACTTAAATGACGTAGCTAAGCAAGATTTTGTTGCGTAAGAGTTTTATACTTAATATAACTATAATAGTCTAAAAGCGGATTTTTTACAGTATGGGGCTTTTGTGTTTATACTTAACGTATTTTATCACAGTGCTATGGAAATTCATTACATCAATATGTAAATAATTAATTTAAAGTATGGTGTATGCAGTAACAGTAGCAGTTTCATAACAGTGGTACATTAGAAATATGTAAATAAAATGGTTCAACAAGTAACAACCTAATATTATAATATAATTACAGGTAATACGTAGTAAACCTATGAAGGGTTTCACATTTTTTAATAAAAGATACAACTAACAGGGAGAAATTAAAAAATCAGGTTGTTTCGATATTTGAAAAAGTAAATGCATCATAATGTTAATGTACTTATAAGTACTGACTAAGTTATCAGTAATTTAAAATTACAATTTGTTAATTTATAAAATGACATTCGGTTCATCGGCCAACAATTTTTGTCTTTAATCATTTTTACTAACAATTTTTACGTGTATATAAAAATTGTGTGCTCCAATGACAGAAAAAATACCTATATTCTTTTTTTCATATATTTTGTTAGTAGGTACCTATGTGTTAAAATTCTGACAATATTACTAACGTAGGTAATAAGGCATATAAAGAATAAAATTTGGATTTTCTAATAAAAGTAAATTATGGTATATATTATTATTTATAAATTTTACAAGGCAGATAAAATATTTATAGTAGATAAGTACTTACTATGTATACCAGAACGGGGTTATTGCGAAAGACAACATTGAACAAACCCATTATATTTTATTATAAACTCCGTTTAATAAAATATACCAAAATTCAAATTTTCCTACGACATTAGGATGTTAATTTTTGACAACTGTTAGTAGGGTACTACATGCTTAAAATCATATAGCTATTTAAGTACTTGATATTAGGTGACCTATTTAAATGCATTCCATAATTGGGAATGAAACTATAATGAAAAAGTACTTGGAACTTAAGTTTTACTGTTCAAATGTAGTAAACCTTGCTAATATTATAAATGCGAAAGCCTGTCTATCAGTTTCTCTTTTATAGCTAAACCTCTAAAGCTGAGATGAAATGTGAAGTGAAAATAGTCAAAAACTCGTCAAATATAGGCTACTTTATTTGTATTAATGGATTCTTATTATCTTGATAAATATTGGAAATAATCTTGATCAAAATTTACAAATTACAAATTACAATTTTGTATGTACAAAATACAAAAAAATAAGTTGAGTTTTATTATTATAATAATATAAATGTGAGTGCCAATGGATCTGGGTGGCCATTTCTTATCAAATGTTTTGTTGCCAGTTTTTTGGCGTAAATTTTACTTTTTTCGATAAGCCCACAGGCAGAAGTCCAAATGAGTTAAATCAGGAATCTGCGTGGGCGCAAATTTATGTTACTTCTGAACATCTTGTGCCAAGGAAATTTCCGTGAACTCGCGAATTTCATCTGCTGGAACAACGGCCCATATGATTACGGAGTTATAATACGTTTAATTTAGAGTTGACCCTTCAAAAACAAACGAATAACTATGCAATACAAAAGTTTTTGTCAAAAACGAATGTGAAACAAAAAGATTTTTGTGTTCACGCGAACTAAACATAAGACTTTAGTTAGTTCATAAAACAGTAATGTAATGCATAAAATAGTAATATTTAAATCTATAAAAAAATAATGCATTTGTGTTATATTATAATAGACTTTAACGTTCACGTTAAAAAAATCCTGTAATCCTGTAAATTTAACGAGCAATATAATATAATTTATACTTAAACAAATCTCTTTGGAATCATTGTTTTACATGTACATAATAAGTATTGTAATGGAATATGTAATGTAAGAGCGCTTTATTAATAAATAAACATTTGTTTTAAAGCAAAAATCATCAGACTGCTAATCATTGAATAGTTCCATTATCAACCTTTAATATAGGATAAAAAAACTAATGTCTCAACACTGCCATGACATGATCTAGATTCTCTAGGTCAATTTACCTGCCAAACTATAGGCTCTCAGTAGCTTTTACTGTAGCTATGCAACTATAACGTATTCTACTGGAAGCACGAATATTGCTGGAGATAAATCAAGAGGCTGCCTTAATTCCCCAAAATAACTACAGAATACAGACGTGGAGTTATAGATCTAAAGGAAGACATATTTGGCCAATCTATTTTCGTTACTTTTGTTACATCAGCAATTAGAATATAATTACTTTTTAATTGTTTTTTATATTTTTAGTAACAGAGTGCCATTAGTAACATCGCATGTGTTAGGTATCTGGGCTACAGTTTATCTCTCGCCTACTACCTATTCCACTGAAAGTATTGAAGGGACGACTTGATGATTAAACGAGGCCAATCTGTAAGTACAAACTGTATGTAACCATAATTTGTGAGTATTTCATTCTCTTTTTATTCAGTAGTTATGCGTGTAACAGTAACAAAATCGTACAAACTTCGCATTTATAATACCACTGGATTATTCGATATAATGTAATAGGTTCTATGAAAATAGCGTATATTATTCGTCATCAAGACAAGTCGACAATAAAAAGCAGCGGAAATTAGGTTTTATGTATGCATTTACGTAGGATACAACTACGAGTGCGGTGAACAACTGTCAATCTGATCCCATATCAAAATATTACTATTTAATTGAACACATTAGCGTAATTCTAAATAATATATTAATTAATTGAGATTTTAAAATGAGTAACAGCCTTAAAAAGAGAAAACTTTGAATACACACATATGTCACAGAATTGAACATTTAATCTACAGATTATCGTATATAATTTTCCTATGGAAGTGTAAGGATCATTGGTAGACGCTTGCATAAAGTCTATTTTCGGCACTAAAATCAGATTATTGTAGCTAATTTAGGTAACACGACATAAAATACAAATATCTACAACATTACTTAACTAAATAATACAAAAATGGAAGGAGGAAATAGAACAATGTTAACATTTTTTTATGATAAACGACTACAAATACGAATATTATCCTTACGTGTTTATAATAAGAGTGGTAATGCTTTGTGCGCTTTTGTTTAAAATCTATAATAACATTACAGCATCATATTTATATTATTTAAATTGAACTACATAGTAATGGAATATATTTCACAAATTGAATCTATAAATAATATTTAGTATTCTAGAATTTTATTTAGGTACATACATTATCTATTAAATTGTAATGGACACATTTTTACATACTTATTGCTATAAAAAGGAAATATTTATGATTGACTATTTTATAATTAATATATTATTTTAATAAATTTTAAAACACCTATTAAACATTTAGTAACATGTTATAACACTTTTGTAGGATATTACAATAGATATAGCCGACATCTACATTTGTGAAGATTTTCATGTAATAATTTATCTATGTAATATTATAAAAGTGCAATATAATTTAAAAAATGTAATGAACAAATATCTTTATAGATTAGAATTTTGTCAAAATTATCTTACTCTCTTTATTAGATAAACGTGTATTTTACGCACATGCTATGTAATACATTTTCAGAATATTTTAACATCGAAGACCTTTTTTGTACAAACTTATTAGATACAAAATATAACCTGTAAAGTTACCTCGGGCTTGTGCGGCATACAAGTCCCATACATCATGCCCACATTACGCCGGTTTTTATTTTGGAATACATATTTTATTTTATCGATGTAGGCATAACGTTAACTTTTGAAGTCATTTACTTTCGACGCCAACTTACATGTCCATAATATTTTCCCTAATTTCCGTAAATAATTTTGTTTATAATTTAAATTTTGTTGTGCTAAGAACTATCTAACTAGGAAAAAATATGTGACATAAACCTTTTGTTGCTTTGTTTAAATCTTATATAAAAAGATTATATAATGATTGATTAAAAAGAACAAATAATTTATTGTTTCGTTTATTTATTTCCGTCTTGTCTTAAATGAAGTATCGAAGCCGATATACCTTCTTATTCCGATGATAAGCCACGATATAAGCCAATGACAGACGGACGGAAACCTTTGGCACATCGTTAGGGTCTCACTAAAACCTTATAATAAATGCCGCATCAACACAACTATCAAATTTATACACATTTAATTAACTCACTCGAAATAGAATTTGTACACACAAAATACGTATAACCACATTGCTACCTACGTACTTAAATTATTATGCAAAGAAACACATATAAATTTATTTTATATATTTACATCTAAGTAAAATCACGAACAAGTTCCTTATATAAATTACTGAATTAATATAATATCTGAACATCATACGGCACTAAATAAAAAGGGCCTAACATCATATAAGTAACAGATAAGTCTTTTATGTGTAAATAACCTTGTAATAATTCAATATAATAAGTAGGGAAAATTTTATATTAATGTTAAGTATTTAACATTGGAATGTGTTTCTACTGTAACAATAATATTGTGGAATATAACTTGTAATAAGTTGATTTTTTATAGAAGTTATCATAGGGATAGTAGGGCAAATGTACAGCCCGAGCCTTTCTATCTGACGCCCTTGGGTCCGCGCTTCTTATGCAGACGTCCTGCTCTACTTGCTTCCACTCCAATAGGCCATAGGGAACTCACAAACCGTTCGAAACGCCTCAGCAAAGCTGTAACGTCGCGGCGATATCGTGCGAGCGAGGGGTGACTCTGCGTGCCGTCTGCTGGCCTGTTTCCTCTGCTGCTCAGCATGGCACTAGTAATTAAGAGCATTTACTATACATACAGTCATCGCCAAAAGAAATGTTCTTGGCAGCAACGTAGTGCGGGCGAGGTCAGTATTATACAACCAAACTCAAAGTACAATAACTGTGTGTCGAGCCAAATTAATTTTATACCTATCACATGACAATTGATTACCGATAAATCATCCCCTTTTAATTAGTTTGATGATATTTATAAACATGCCTAACCTTTTATATTTCTTTACCTAAATCCAAAAATATTTCACCCTCGTTATATTGCTAATTTGACATAGTTAAGTCTCTATACAATTTATAGTTATTTGACAATAGCAAAATAAGAATTCCTGGGCCTATAATATGCACGAGAATAAATTGAGCATACTCTTAAACTTACATTACGAGGCATATGCACAATTACTAAATAAAAACTATTAAAAATAAAGTTCTTCGTACACATAAGACAAATTTTATGTCCCACTGCTGGGCACGGACTCCTAATTATGGAGAGGGATAGATGCATCTTTCATAAGGAGCATGGTCGCATACTCCATTTATATAGATACATTAATTTCACAAACATATACTTAGCTATCTATGTATTAAACAGGAGCAGCAATATCCCTTTAAGGGCTTGGGTGAATTAATTCTTTGCCTCCCTAGTGTATAGATATACCTGATCAAGTAGATCAAAAACAAGTACGCGAGAGCTCTCTGTGCCACAAAACCTGGGGTCCGCACCCCACTGGGTAAAGCTGCCCCTGCTATTATATTCTGTATATATTTTCACATTTCACACATAAATATTGAATTCTTAATTACCTAGTAAATATTATCTTTAGTTTAGTATGTGATTTAGTTTGCTTTTTAAACGGGTTTCGTTATTTACGTATCGTCGTGTGCATTAGTTTCCAATCGTCATTACAAAATTACAGATTTAGTCCCTGCTGGGTAATGGACCAGCTGGTGTGGAGTCGTAGAATTGGCCGCGTATCTGGAAAAATAAAATACAATTATACTAATGCTAATGTAAATGACAATGTCTTAAGGTTTTTTTTAATTTTTTTTTTATTATTTCATAGAAGGCAATTATAATGACAAGACAGTGATACCTAGATATTCATAATCAGATACCTAGACGCTTTTTATAGGTCAGTCTAGTCTTTTGGGTGGTTTATATAATAAATCTCTGTATGACAGGGTTTTAAAATAGTTAAACAAAAAATAAATTAAAAACCGGCCGAGTGCGAGTCGGACTCACGCATGAAGGGTTCCGTACCATTATCTACGAAAACGGGAGCTTATCTTTTGTATGGGAGCAAAAAAATCACGTTTATTGTATGGGGGCCCCCTTAAATATTGATATTATTTAATTTTTTAGTATTTGTTATTATAGCGGCAACAGAAATACACCATCTGTGAAAATTTCAACAGTCTATCATAGTTCATGAGATACAGCCTGGTGACAGACGGACGGACGGACATCGGTGCCTTAGTAATAGGGTCTCGTTTTTACCCTCTGGGTACGGAACCCTAAAAAGATTGAGCAGCGACCTACTTGTTAAATAATCTAGCCTTTCTAGGGAATTTTACTTGTGTGATTGACGAAGGAATTTTACTTGTGATAGTGTATAAATTAAAGATTACTATTCTAGTCATGTTTGTTCATGGTCATATTTGATTAGAGTTATTTTAGTTCTAGTTGTTAGGCCGCGTGTTGCGATGATCGACACCTCCATAGAGGATTATAGATGAGTCCTCAAATAGAAATAAGAATGAGGGAGAATATTAAATGGGAATAGTTAATGCGTCACAGATACAGGGCAGGATATTTTAATTATTTAACAAGTACGTAAAAGAAATAATGTGTTCTTCAAAAAAACTTACTCGTAAAAAAATATTTATCTCGATTTTTGTGTAATTTATGTGCTTAGCTGGTGCCCGCGACTTCGTTCGTATAATCGTATTCGTTGTAATCGAAGTGATAAAGGCAACATAATTTTTTTATTTCTTTTGAACTTAAATGGGAAATTGGTGGGAGTGTGTGGAATACGCGGTATAAATACATATGCCACTTTAATAAGATCATAACACCACAGAAAGCTTATTTCAAATTTTCAAATCCGTCGGGTAAAGTATAATTACTGAATTTTCCATACGAATGAGCGATTTTCCCGCAGTAAAAAGAATTCTAGATGTTGACCAAGCTTAGTATCTATACACCACAGTAAATTTCATTCGAATACGTCCACTAGTTGCAGAGATTAGCCCGGACAAACAGACAAACAGACAGACAAAGAAATTGAAAAACATTGAAAAATGTTCAAATACTATTTTAACATCGCCCCCAATTAGTTTCTTGTAAATATATTCAATGAATATACATGAATTTTACTGTTTTATTATATGTATAGATAGATTGGTGTGGTACTGGAAGGTATTAAAACTATTTGTTGCTATGAAAATGGAACTCAACTTGAAGAGAAGACCTTGTACATTGAGGAATATTACACAAGTATCATGAAGTACTAAATGAACAGAACACCATAACCTTATGGCTTGTAAGTACGGCCATTTAATACAGAGACAATCGCAACGAAGGTCAGCTTGTCACGCTACTTTTTCCGTTAAACTGTTGGCAAGCACAAAATATACAAAATTTTTTTGCGCGTGATTTTGCCGTTGATTGCTGGATTATAGTTTAAGCTAGAGGAAAATGGCTTTCACAGCAAATGCACCTTTAATATTCGAGTCGCAGAATGAAGATAACTTTATGAAATTGTTAAAAGAAAGTAATTTTCAATATACCTATACCTATAGTTGGATATAGTTATAGTTACCTAATACACCCTACAGTTCTTTTAAAATATAAAAGTATTTTCAAAATTAAAAATATTATATAATATTTTTAATTTTGAAAATACTTGTATACTACCTACTTATAATATACATTATTATACGCATGTTACACATAGGTATACATTATTTAATTATATTAAAATTCGCAAAATATTCAACCTTGTGTAGATAAAAGATAAAGGTATTTTCAATTGTTATAGACGTTGGCATTTGTTTGGTTTTAAATTATTATTAGGGGCAGTGCCCCGCGGATTCGTCTGCGTTTTCCGCGAATTCCGTTTCTATTTGTCATAGTGGGATGGTATGTAGCTGATAGCATTCCTTAAATTCCTTTCGCACTTCGTTCAATGTTGATCCCAATGTTAAACAAAAATAGAATGTTAGATAGCCTAGGTAGCCCTAAATGGGCTATCTAACATTCTATTTTTGTTATTATAACATTGAAAGAATTTTCAAATCCGTACATTCGTTTCATAGATATTAGAATATAGTATATACTGACACCTATCTTGTATCTGAGATAAGCCCCACTAGCAAAAGTTTACATTTATAGGTTACTAGCTGCGCCCCGCGTTTTCTCCCGCTTAAATTTCGATCCCGTGAAAAATAGAAGTGGCATAGAAAATAGAAATAGCCATAGCATCTAATAGGAACATTTTTTCGGGATAAAAACTATCCTATATGTTAATCCAAGTTACCCTCTATGTGTGTGCCAAATTTCATAAAAATCAGTTCAGCAGTTTTTGCGTGGAGTAACAAATAAACAAACAAACAAATAAACAAACAAACATACAAACTTACGCATTTATAATATTATTAGTATGTGTTATTCTGGTACACAAGTAAAGTTGTGGCTTTGCCAAGTTTCATAAAAATCCGTTCTCCAGTATTTCTACTATCAAATATCTTAACATTCGCGTTTATAATATTTTTTGAAATACTTCTTTTTGATTGCGCTTGATTTGGGGAGTTAACTGGCGAGAGCGTTACAAAAATCACACTTCGGGCGCGGGGCGAGGCCAATGGAAGTTGGCATTCAAATTAAAATTTTGTATTTAAAAAATAAATATCGTATGACATGTTATGTCATTGTAACTACGGTAATGATTCTGTGTATTAAATCAATAATTGAGTTTTACTTCAGTTGTGTGGCCTAAAGCACACACTTTTCTATTATTTAGGGCAGTGCTACTGTATAGCCTCTTTGCGGATGTTCATGGGCGACAGCATCGAAGGGCTCCGAGTGCTCGTTTGCCCCTCGGAAGAATATTAACTATTGGCATTTTTAAGGTTATAATTTTTCATTTCGTCATGTCATACTAGGTCCAGACCCCACAAGTTGTGTATCGATGTTCTGAGTTCTTTAAGGCACCTTAATTTATGTTTATTATTAATAGTAAAAGTTAGTGAAATCAAATGTCAGATAATATTATCTTATTACTAGTAATGTAAACGACTAGCATACCAGAGTTTTAATTATCGACCGAACAAGAAATCGGTGCCATTTGGTGTCGCCTATAATTATCATCCACACGATTTTGTGGACACCTTGCCCTCTTGCACTCCGTCCTCTCAATGAGCTGCGGATACTCAGAAATCCTTGGCAACCTTGTAGTTGTGAAGGGGGCTTTTATGGGTGCAAAAATAATCATACAAAGGCCCTCAAGCGTTGCGGGGCCCGGGACGACAGCCCCCTAAAATCCCGCGTGGATCTGGCGCTGATTATTTTAGCTACCACCTCCCCGGTCATGCCGCCCCGAGCTACAATGCGGCTATGGCGCTACTAAGAAAACCGTCAGTTTTACTTTAGACTGGGTTATGTCATGAAAGTTGTTAAAATTTGTTATTCCAATAGCCAGGGCGAACGCGACGTCTGACATGAATCATTAGATCCAGAAATACACACGTCCTCGGACCTACTTTTTAAAAATGAATACATTAACCCAGTAAACCGCTATTTGGGTAGTTAAACGGTGAACGTGATAAGCGTTTGAAATAATAAAATATATCTTGTTTTTAGTTAATTTAATTGGTTCGTTTTATATAAATTACGATGCAGATAAAATTGGACAGCGAGGATTATCAAAATTTCCTACTAATGTTAAGACATTTATTTATGAGGGATTATGAGATGAGAGGTTTTGAAGATTTTTTTATGAACCACGCTGAAATCAGGGGCGTATCTACCGCCATATCCATCGCAACAATTATACGCTCCCCCCCTGGTCGCGGGGGCACCCACCGCGCATAAACAAACATTTATTTTCCTTTCGTGAGAAATCTTTAAACTTCATAAAGGCACCCAAACAAATTTTTATACGGGGCCCCGCAAGAGCACGCTTCGCTATTGACTGAAATAGACCACCGGTGATAAAACAACAAAGAGGAGAGAAGATTCTCAACGGGGAGTTCATAAAAAAGGATTTCACAAATTATTAAATTAACACATCGAAATAAGTAATACCCAAGTACCTACATAAGTCACGTGATACACACGGACACCAAGATGTTAAGTAAATTATGTAACTGAAGTGTTTAGTCACACTTGATGGGAATTCATGTTATCGCGTAAAGAGTAACATACGAGAAAATAACGTTTGTATACAACTTTCACTATTTTTAAGTAAATTCAAAAATTTACGACCAATTTTGTTTACTCATCCTCAGTGGTAGGTCTGCTACCTGTATCAGTGTAAATATAAAATCTATATACCTACATGATGATGAGTAATAGAAACCAGACATAAATGTTAAATTTGCTTAATAAATAGTGAATCTAATATATAAAATTCTCGTGTCACAGTTTTCGTTGCCATACTCCTCCGAAACGGCTTGACCGATTCTCATGAAATTTTGTGAGCATATTGAGTAGGTCTGAGAATCGGCCAACATCTATTTTTCATCCCGATATTCCCATGGGATCGAAAGTTACGCGGGTGAAACCGCGGGGCGCAGCTAGTAGTATATAATTTTTTTTCAAGTATTAGGTAAATAAATATATAAATTTTACGAAAACTAGCTATGAAATAAGCTTTTGCGACTTTTTGCATTTAGGTTCTAATTATGACTAATCATTATTATTTACTATCGTCAACTGTCTAGTTTTGTAGATGAGACAGTAAAAGCTAAAACGTTCGTCTGGCAATTTGCCATCGTGGTTGCTTCACAATCTTGACGTATTTACGAGTGGAATATTCTTATGTATTTGCGGTTTATTTTAAAGACAGATTGTACAGTCCGATATGTTATTTTTAATTCTAATTATGTAAAACTAGTATATGAATAGGTAAGATTTGATAGTAAAATCTTGGCACACTTTGAATGTGTAACGAAAATAGTAAATAGTATGGTGGGATCCTATTTGGTATGCATTGAATGATTCATTGCCATATTGTACATACTATGATGTACTAAAACGTAGATGGGATTTGTAATGGTATCTACGTTTAGTTATTTCGATTAGTCTGTTAGGTAACTGAGTGGAAATAAATTTAATTGTAACTGTTCGATGTTGTCGATTGATGTCGAGAGACGATTGCAGGGTTTTTTTTTAAGAGTTATCTTTTATTATCACTGCCCTCTTTGTCGCAGCGTTTGTGTCTGTGTTAGGTGATACAGTTGTTAATTATTTTTTTTATATTTTGTTTTGCACAGGTACTGTTGTACTGTAAACTAGCTAAGTGACACAAGTCTGCAAAATAAATGATTAATTATAATTACTTCTTAGCAGAGCCCAGGACAAATAAATATGTAATTTTTAGACACCTATAGTCCTTAGTGAGGCTACTCCGTAGTCGAGACTTGTACTTATGCCACACTTTCCGACATTGTTTGGGTTCCCACCGTTAAAGATGGCAGACAGAAAACAGGAGAAGATGAATGTTGAATGTGAATATTTTACTGTATGTGTTTTACTGTATGTGTTTTACTATATGTGTTTTACTGTATGTGTTTTACTGTATGTGTTTCACTGTAGGTATGTGTTTTACTGTATGTGTATCTGTTTTATTTTATATTCTTATTATCTACGTACCCCTATATGGCCAGTCATTTCCAGTGCGACAGAAACGAGGTCGCGATGCTCAAACAGTTCGTCGGGAAGGGGAGGCGCCGCGCGGGTCAAGTTGGACCTGGCCCGGAACCCCTTGTGCAGGCGCAGCGTGCACTCGCAGAATATGTACCTCAGTATCAGAAGGCGAAGGTAATCGTCGCCCAAAAATGGGTAGTACACAGCGTCTGAAAGAAAATTGTATTGGGAATTGATGGGACTTTACTTCTTTGAGCAATGAAAAAAAAGATACGAAAGTAAAGGGAATTCCTTGAGAAAAGATTACATACATGAAACAGTAACACTAAGAGTAACGTAATACGTTACACAAACCGCATGAAACGCTCCAATATAGCTGTTACTTCGCTGCAGTATCATGTGAGCGAGAGGCACCTCCTCGTCGTGCCGGAAAAATTCGACTGCAATGTAGCGTAGTTAGTATCATTTCCATGGGAGGCATTTTGATTATTAATTTTTTAAATATTACAGCTTACTCCGGCCCTGGCGAAAATCGATATAAGTAAAAAAAAAGACGCTAATAACTCACCCATACGCACTCTCAGCAGCAATCTAACCGCATCCTTCATAAACACATCGAGCAGGTTTATGCACTTGTCCCAAATAGGTATGGGGAGTGTGAACACATCACACGTGTTGCAGAGTCCAGCAATAGGGTTGTGTAAGTATAATGTAAACAACCCGCCCTTTTTCCGACGATCTGGAAAAGATAAATCAATTGTTATCTAGCTACATTATTGTGTAACCTAGGGTTACATTTAGTAAGAGGTACCAAAATTTTTTAGGCTTGTGAAGAAAGAAGATAACAAAAACCGTAATAAACATAAGTGACAGTCGCATCATCAAGAAGAATCTAATCGTCAAGTAATTCAGGTAATGCGAAAAGAGGAGATAATTGAGCTCGAAACTCTTTACCTACTTTCTGATGTGGCCGTATAAAAAAATGGGGGCAAAATAACTTGTCGATCAAAGATCTTTCTTTATAAAGCTTTCGCATTATGAGTAGTAGGTACCTAATCCAAGTAAGAACTCACTATGAGTAAGTCACATCTTGCTCATGGCACGTAATATCACGAAACTTCTCAGCACACACACACACGCAGTAATCGACAAAAAAGATCGCCAGTATTTTATGTTTTCATTTGCAAGAGTAACCTCCTTACAGGAGGATGCGAGTGGGGACGGGAGTGGGTGGCGGATAAAACACTCATAAACAGGTCACCCAGAATGTCTCCAGATTTAGGTAATGCACAGTGGCAGTGCAAATAATTTTTGGGTGAGACTTGTGTGCGCTAGTATGTGACTATTATGTATGACTAGCTGCGCCCCGCGGCTTCGCCCGCGTAAATTTCGATATCGTGGAAAATCATTCCATGGCATCCCTCAGGAACATTTTTTCGGGATAAAAAGTATCCTATGTTATTTCTAATACCTCCAGGAATATGTGTACAAAGTTTCATAATGATCGGTCTAGTAGTTTTGGCGTGAAAGCGTAACAAACAAACTTACATTCACATTTATAATATTAGTAAGGATTAGTGATTACGCACACCAACAAAAATGAATTAAGATTGGTAATTGAATAACAAAATGAAATATAGAAACCATATTTGCTATCAATGAACTAAGGGTCAATTCACACCAAAAGCGCGGCGAAGCGCAGCGAAGCGAAGCGCAGTTTATGCGTCATATGAATTACAACTTTATAATAATTACTATAATATTTATTATCGCATGAGAAACTCGAACGAGTCGCGCGGATTCCCGCGACTCCGGGAGGATTCGCTGGAATCCGCGCGGAAGACGCGATAATTCGATAAAAAGTACTACGGTAATGAAAATAAAGTTTAAATTTATATGACACAGAAAGTGCGCTCCGTTTCGCTGCGCTTCGCCGCGCTTTTGGTGTGAATTGAGCCTAACAATAATAATGTAAATTCAGGTAAAAATTAACATAAAAGTAACCTCACTTTGGTGATTCAAAAATGGTTTACCATTGATTGAGACTGGAAGCTCCAACGGCGACATAAGAATGACGAGCGGCTGTCCAAATATCCGAGGTATGTGTTGGAACGCATACGAGTTGTCCGAGTCCACGATGATGAATAGAGGTTTCCTGGTGAACGGCTGCAGGTCTCCCGGGTACAGGATCTGTTGCTCCTTATACTTGGGCACGGCGCCTTTCTCCTTGTTGCATTCTTTGAAAATGTCCGACTTGGATGTCGTGATCAGGCCGCCAATGTCGTAGCCGTCTGAAATGAATTTTGTATTTAGCTTGAAGATTTGTCAATATTAATTGATAGTGTCATTGCTGCGCTGTAGGCGATTCGGGCCGACACGACCGAGGATGCGTCCACCGTCGTGCTGATTGCATGGTCGCACTCTCACTAACACGGTAGTGCTTTAAAAGTGGTTCCTTTGCTATCACGTTTTGTACGTTTTGTGAGAAGCCCATGTAGGATGGGTGAAGGACTACACGCATGTTGTACCTGCTGGGTTAATTGTAAAATACCAGCAAGCTCTCAGACATAGATAGCTAGCAATTTTTACAACATTTGTTCTATGACTTTTCACATAACTCAATAAATTAGTTTTAAATGATTTTTAAGTTTATAATGTACAGTACATTATAAACTTTTGTAAGACCCGCGAGGCCGGCCGCCGCGACAGCTGTGCTAATAGACCCTATTGACCTTATTTTACGAAGGTACGCGATGCACTTATAACTCTCGGACCAAAAATTTAATGAATATTTATTTTTGTATGAAAAATAAAATAGCTAATATGAAAAGTCGTGGAAATAAAAGTTGTTGTTAAAGATGTTTGCTATCTGTCTGAGAACTTGCCGGTGTTTTAAAAATAACCCTGTATACATATGAAATAACCGTGCGGAATTCCATGTATACATATGAAAAAACCGTGTCCTACTGAAACGTAAGCCGATTTTAGTTCCAGCGATAATGGGGCTACAGCTGCTAATAAAAATGGGATGTGGTTTTATTTTGAAGAGCCCAGATGCAGAAAAATAAAGAGGACATATCGACAATCAATCGTCTCCTGAACTAATGTATACTAATTGACCGTAAAACTACATCAATATTTATAAGGATGCATAGGTTCCGAAAAAAATATATTAAACGCGAAAGCTTCCCTGGTGAGCCACTAGTACAGAGATAATTTTAGCTCGGATATTGATTTAGAATATTAGGTGAAGCGCTATCTATTAGCAGTCTTTGGAACTAACAGCTACGTCGCTTATTCGCTAGATGTCAGTGTATATCCAGCGGCAACGCGATATCTGGCTGGGCTCATTTTCTTACCCGACAACGCATCACAAAGGAGGGTTATTCATTGGCTCAAACACAGGTCTGAAGTGACAGCTACGTAGTGAGTAGAGCTTCACTATTCGCATTGTTAGTGAGGATTGCCAATCGTCTAAGCTAGCAATGCCATTTGTAATGTGCATGACTAAAGGCATTTTTTATAATAGATGTATACCTACTATTAGGTATAGCATGATCCATCACCAGGATGAATTGTTATGAAGACTTGTTGGCTTTCTATTCCTACGGGGGTGGGAAATATAAAATTTTCAAAGACAATATATTTCTGTTGGCCCTATAACAACAAATAGAGTAAAATAAATGTTTAAGATTGTTCCCAAACTACAAAAGTGGGAAGTTTGCTCAATATTGATAACGGAAATAGATAAACGAATGAAATATTCATTTAAAAAACAGATAGGTATAATTTTTTTCCGTTTCTATACTATGATGATATATTTAATGGTACGGAACCTATAGTGCGCGAGTTCGACTCGTGCTTGGCAAGTTTTCTATCTATTTTGCGCTTCGTAGTTAATAAGCACATGGAATAAATTTTAATATTTTAGCTCAAAAAAAGTCACGCGAAACCCTTAAGATGCAGCTTTAAAGTAGATTAACTAAGTCAAGCAGCGCTCTGTGTTTTAGGCATTATTTTGTGATCTTGCTTAGGTAGACCACAAAACAATAATCTACCGGATGCTTCTTCAAAAGTATTTAGTCTTTCGGTCCTCACAAAACACATTAGCCTAACAGCTATGGGTTATAATGTGAGGTACTTCCTTGGTCCCCCCAAAGATGCTTCCGCTTAGACGATGGTGGGACAGGCTGGGAACCTGACCCCATTGCACGGTTTCAACGATGTAGTAGGGAATGTTCAAAGGCAGTCGGACAGTCTCCAAGGAGGTGTCTGGCTTCTTCGCTGAGGCCAACAGTCGCTGGATATTGGGGAGTCCCGGATCTGCAAGCAACGGGATCCCCTGTTGCAGATTCGGGACCTTCCAATTATAGCGGCTGAAGGCAGGGATTACAGCGCGTTCACGACCACAGCGGTGCGAATTGCGGCCCGGTGAGCGAATCGTCTGTCTCTCTCTCACTCGCGCGTCGAGTATCGAGTGAAAGAGAGACACGATCTGCTCACCGCGCCGGTCTCTCTCTCACTCGCGCGTCGAGTATCGAGTGAAAGAGACAGTAGATCGCTCACCGCGCCGCAATTCGCACCGCTGTGGTCGTGAACGCGCTGTTAGTCGGTATTACACCAAGTGTCGAGTCCGAACATAGGCCACCCGGGCTCCTAGGTATCATACGTATTATTACACCTGCGTAAACAAAAAAAACCTACCTCCTTGGTTTGGCGGTTCTTACAAAATTTTATTTTATATACGCGGTATTCACTATTCAATTATGTTCCTATATTTCAGGAAATAGGTAATGATTGTGTAAAATAATTAAAAAAACCGGCCAAGTGCGTGTCGGATTCGCACACCGAGGGTTCCGTAGGAACGGGAGGTATGAGCAAAAGTAATAAACGTTGAGAAAATTACAATTCCCTGCAACAAGTTGACAAACATATATATGCGGGTGCTTGCATACATTTAGTATGAAACGAACTACATGCATAAGTTGGTAATGATTTTTCCAGTGATATAAATTTTATTTACCAATATTTAGATTTATTCCTATATGTATACTGTAAGGTCTTACTTCTTGCCAAATTTTAGAATTCTAGCTCAACGGGAAGTACCCTATAAATTTTCCAAAAAGTGCGTTTTCATACAAAATTTGTGCATAAATGGCTATAACTTTTTGTTGCGTAAACTTAGAAGTGTGATTTTTCCAAGGCCTCAAGACGTAACTGACCTCCGTATTTGACAAAAATTTCAGCTTAATCCCTCCACGCGTTTTAAAGAAAAAGGTCTTGACAGACGTACAGACAGACGGACAACAAAGCGATCCTATAAGGGTTCCGTTTTTTCTCTTTGAGATACGGAACCCTAAAAACCGGCCAAGTGCTAGTCGGGCTCGCGCTCGAAGGGTTTCGTACCGTCATTACGTCGTTGCCTGGTAACCGTCAACCTTTTAATGTTTTTCATTTTGAGCAAATAATACGAAAAAAAAATTAACATTAATTTTTTTATTTTTAATATTTGTTGTTATAACGGCAACGAAAATACATCATTGGTGAAAATTTCAGCTTTCTAGCTATCACGGTTTATGAGATACAACCTAGTTACAGACAGACGGACAGACAGACAGCGGAGGTTTAGTAAGAGGATCCCGTTTTTATCTTTTAGTTATGGACCTCTAAAAATGACACGGTTGTACAAAACCGGACCGGCAAAGCGTGACTTGAAGTATACAACCTCAGACAAGAAGCAGTAGTGTAATCTGGGCGACGCTGCCGCTGTATATGCTGCATCAATTGTACGGGGCCCCTGGATCACGAGGGCCCCCTAAAGAGCGTAAGTGAGAATTAATAAAAACTTCTTATAGGGCCCCCTAACCAATTTTTATAGCCGGGGCCCGGCCAGGGTGCGTATGTAAGTGGCGTAGGCCACTGCGTGTAACTTTTGCTGTGTTGTCTTGAACTTATGCCTGGCGCACACTTGCGTTCCTATAGTGACGTCCTTCAAGTGCAACTAGGGATGATGAGCTGAAAACCTCAGTTTTCTCAGTGCTCAGTGGCGTGCACTTGGTGAGGCCTATGTCTTGTGTATCTCTATAGAGATTACTATTATAATGGCGCAGGACATATAAGAGGAAAGTTACGTATATCCTCATCCCTGTATTTTTATGGGACGGCAGTTGATAACCACCAGAAATAAATCAGGCGCAGGACCGATGGCTTTGTGTGTTCTCCGGAGCGTGGGTATTTAAAGAAGACAAAGAAGTGGCCTAAATTTTCTTAGGTCTTTAAAGAAAAAAGATGCTAGATGTGCCGTGGTGTATTGCAGTGGAATTCGACCGGTAACGGGGAGGTACCTCTCGCCCACCTCAGACCGCTGTTAAGTGACAGCTATGATTGCGCGTTTCGTGTGGTTTGTGACGCCGACGGCCCATTGGAGGAAAGGACGGATGGACAACGCCTCCCCGTAACAAACACGCATATGGGCATTGGGATTTGGGCGACGATAGTCTTCAAAAGGTCGGCTGCCCGTTTTCCTCCTTACACTAAAAATAAACACAACCTAAACTTACAATCTTCTGGATGCTTGTTCTGGTTAGGGTGGTACCCATCAGCTGAAATATAAACCAGGATGGCTCCGTTCATAGTCAAGTCGTTGCAACTACTGGCCAGGTATATGAGCACTTGACTAGGCGAAGGCTTATACAATAGGTATTTATGCGGATTCTCAGCGCGAAGTCCATTTTCTTGAATGCCTAAAATCAACATTACTAAACATCATGTCTTATAAAATTTAAACGGAGCGTACAGTCACAAAATAAAAAGTGGCAGTTATCTGTGCAAACTTACATATACATACTTTTCGGCTTAAACAATAAATGTAGTGCAGACACAATAAATAGCTTCAAATATTTTTATAAAAAAGAAGTCGCAAGTGTCGCCTCAGCGATATAAACACAATTCTGCAAGATATTACAAACTTATGTGCATTGCAAAGTAATACATCTAATAGATAATTCGCTGTCGCTAATATTATACCTATTTCAAATATAACTAAAACACAAACCGCAATTCTTTTTATTCTTTTTTGTCAATCATTTCTAACTATTTTAGTTTACATTTCTTTACTAAAATAAATTTCGCTTAATTTTCCGTAAGCATAGCGTAGCTAAGCATTTTCATTGACTAGGAAAACAATAAATGTTTTGAGCCATCAAATTTAAAGTTAAAGTTTTTAGAAGACACATTTGCAAGCGTCACGCTCAGCTTTTCGATTGCATTGCTTTAAAATACAAACATATTACGTTGCTACGACGATTCCGTTTTAGAAATAAACAAAAATAGCATAATTATTATAGCCGTAGTGAAGCTGTATGTTTGCCCCTTCGTTCACACTTACATTAAAATATAATGAAAGGTTGCAACTTGCAGCAGTTATATAACGCCAGACTACGATCTCGTGATGTACATGGTATCTATCTTCAAATGCATGTTAATGAAACTTAAAAAATGATGTATACAGTGACTAGTAGGTAGGTAGACAAATAGGATGTTTCTGATTTACCTTTAGGTATCGGGGCAGGACCTTTAGATGTTGAACTAGAACGACAGTGTGGCGAATCTTCCGGCGTTTCCGCTTCACGTTCCAAATTTTGTAGTATGCGGAACATGTCCATGGTGAGCTCAGAAAACCTCACTTGAGAGGATCCACTACCAATGATGACGGCGTCTTGAAGAGTCAGATACATCTGCGGAGTCCGTTCGATTGGTGGCACAGTCAAATTATTAACTCGTCCACTAAAAATATAAATTTAGCATTACATTAGGAAATTAAACAAAACAACCGGCCAAGTGCTAGTCGGCTCCATAGGGTTCCGTATGAAAGCGTTTGTATGAAAGACAAAGTAGTATTGGCCCTTTTAGAAAACGTATTTCTCAAAAACTAATAATTATATCTGTCTCAAACCAATTTCCATTGAAAGTTTTCATTGAGATCTACAGCATACATATGTTTTAACTCTAAAAAGCTTATGAGTCGTGATTGCATAGAAATATAACATTCTTATTATCGATAATAAATTACATTTACCTTATTGTAAGTGCTATAGTTGGATTATCTGGATGTATGACCGCAACGCCAGGTTCAGCCAACACGAATGCCTTCACCTCTTCTAACACCAAATTCCATTCTGCCTGATCGTCGGGATCGTATGTTGCGCCGTATTCAACAACTTGCCTATCTAATTCTCTAACCAGCTCCTTTATTAATTTGGATTTCTTCAACAATATCGCCACTACTATAAATCTGGCGTAATATCTTAGTTTTTTCACCATTAGTTCACATTTGTCTTCTCTGTTCGCTTTCGTATAATACGATCTTCCTCTTATCGCGTGATAAAACGCAAATGCTTCACGGAGATATGCAATTTCACTCGTTCTCAAGCTGAAATTATAATGGCTATACAATAACGTGTTACGTAATAAACTTAGCCTATATATGCAAAATTGGCGTAAGATAAGGTACTTTAACTATTCTCCTTTAGAGATTTTATTTGCTTTACTTTGATAGTTATAAATTATATGTTCTACTTTAAATGCTATTTGTTTTTTTAATGGTTCGACAACTGCTTAGGCAAGTATGAGCAATTAATTAATTAATCAATTAATTATATTAATTAAGCAATTAAGTAATTACTTTTCATACCTATCTACAGATATAGATAGTGTATCTTGCATTAGCTTTAAATATTGTTTTAACTATTCATACTTAGAATTTAATCAGCATCTTAAATGCGATTGACCTTAGTTACTATTATTGATATATTAAATTACGATCTTAGTCCGTTGGTCAATTTGCCAAAGAGAGCAATCATCAGCTTCACAAGTGGTTAGATATGTCAGAAACGTGAAAAAGATGCGAAAAATGATGTTAACTTACTAAAAGTGATAATACAGCTGCCCGATCTTGGATGCAATTTCTCCGATTTGCCATCTCTTGAGACCATACCGTGTGTCCAGTATGAGTCTGTGCTGCTGCTGGAACTTCCAAAGCTTAGTGTATACATCGAAGGTTCTTCCGAAGTACGACTGCCATTGTTTGTGTCCGTAAGTAGGGAGCTCTCTGAAATATGTAGATAATATTAAAGTCAGACCAACTACTTAAAATTATTGTTTGAAAGTTGCACACTAATCACTTATACTTCTATACTAATATAAAGAAGTTAGTGGAGTTGTTTTTTGTTGGGGCTAATCTTCCAAAGTACCTACTGATCTGATAGGTACATCTATCGTCATGGAAAAAATAATTTCAACTATCGTAAGTCACTGCAGTTCGCCGCAATGCTATTGCAAAAAAATGGTTTATTTGTCGCCCCAACGTGACGCAATCAATAAAAATACTTACCTAGTAGATTTTTTTTTAAACTAATAGAAGTGAAATATAGAAAATAATGGCAATATGAAACCCACCTTAGCCCATTGAATAGTTGTTTTGACTTCTCCAGTAAGTGACAAAATTCGATAATTATCTTCCTTTCATGGTCATCTAGAGGTGCCATTTTAACCATTCGGGCTGAGTGTCTCCTGTCCCTCCTGTAATCCGGACGGCTGTATTGATCGATGTAGCAGTCGCTTCTGTAATGGTGGTACTGATTTCGTCTCATGAATCTCTCCCTTCGTTCAGTTATAAACCGTTAAGTTTTTTATTTGGTGACTAGCACACGTACGAAGACTTTGGTGATTTTGTCTTTGGAAAACTTTGTGCACTTGTAAATTTCCTCCGTATTATTTATAATGAATAAAGGTATTTGTATTTTGAAGAGCTAGTTAACTCCAGAATTAATTTTATGTACAACACAGTTTACTTTTTTTTTAAATACCTTTAATACATGTCTACTTTACAAACAATGAATTAGTGATTCAATTCGTTGGATAAAATTTTATATACTTTGCATCTAAATTTAGTCATCATACATATTATCAAAGATATGCAATTCTGCGTTTTCTTTATTTATTACTCCTTCAATTCTTGTGTAATATTCATTTCAGTTTAAGTTCAAGATATAATGAGCATTATAGGTTTCAATTTCTCTCTAGAGATCTGGAATCGTATTTCTAAACTAGCACGTCCTGAGTGAATTGTTTTTGAACTTGCATATTCCACTTCAGTTGATTGCTGACTCCGAACTGTTCTCCTATTTATCAATGATACCTGTGGACAAACAGAATAATGAACATAAGACAATGGTGTAAAGAGGGTTTTATTTCATAAATTGATTGTATTATTGATTCCGAACCAAACCTGAAAATTTGGCCGGTGATCAAAAAGTAACCCTGTGTAACATATATTATGACTGGCAAAGAGTGAAGTTCGTCTTAGTAACCTAACCTTTATAACTTGGCAATGATCTTATTATAATTTATTCTTTTCTCTGTCTACGGTCAGTTGATTAGCCGAACCATAGATTTAGAATTGTTCTCACAATTTTAAATCTATGAGCCTAACGTCAGCTATCAGACGCTGTCATTCATACAAACGTCAAAGGTATGCAGCACAGATGTCTACGAGCACAGATATCGCGAGCGAGATAGCATGAGCTCACGTCTTGTTATATTTTAAGCTTAATGAGTTGTGGAGTAAGGTTTTTATTGAATTGGTGTTATAAATCGGATTAGATCGGCTTATGTTGCACTCTTCTGTGTCAACGACGAAAGCCGATGTAACTTATTTTCGTGGTACAACTATACATCATTTTCAATTTGATGTTTTTGATTCTGCTTGGATTCTTTATTTTTATTAAAGCGAAATCGCTGATTACTATCTATTTAACTACATCTATTTAAATTATGGTGTTTGTATGAAAGAATAATAAATATAATAAAATTTTTAACCGTATTGTGGCATGGTTGTGTGTGGATCGGCAAGCAATAGCTAACATGCAATCACAAAAGATTTGATATAAAAGAGGCTTTTTATGTTTGGCTACAAAATAAAATATAAAAAAAAGATTATCTGAACCCACACCTTTTAACTAGATGTTTTAAGCATCCATAACACCATAACTTCAAACATCTATTACAGAACTTGTCTCTAAATAACTATCACACATCAACAAACAGATCAACAAACAATTTTTACGATTACCATTGAATTCTATCAACGATTGCTTCGCAAATATCAAAAAGATCATCGATCAAAATACTGAAAATAAAACCGCATACGGAAAATACAATTAATTAATCAAACGTTAAAGGTTTGTCACTTCAATTGAATGCCCTAGAACAACCTACCACGCATGATGGCACGTCCTTCGAGATCCACCGCCAGGTGTCGCCGCGGATGGAGCCACTAAAAACCGATTATGCCATTTAGTGGTAACGGATTAGACAGCTTATGTATGGATGAACAATATGTATAGTAAGGGGTAGAGCCACGCTGCATGCATTCGGCACGACCGGGGAGGTACCTTTTGCTTGCACGAAATCGTGATTTCGTGATTTTGCCAAGAACTTCAAAAGATAAATCATGAAGACGGAAACCACATTGGAGTAAATATTTCTTTTTTTTTGTTTTTTATCGTATCGGGGATAAACGCTTGTAGACATCTGCATAGAGGCTATACAGATGCGCCGCCCACCTTTCTCCCCTCACCTACATGCCGCACGAAACTCGATAGCTGTCGCGTTTTATCTGCTCCAATTTGGTGTATCTTCTGGCAGTGAAATGTGGTCTAATGTATATATATAGTAAGATGAGGGTTAATGAAGCAGATTCCATGTGAAGTCCACAATGGGGCGGATGTGCATGTTACCATAGAAAGAATCCAACACAAAACGAAAAGAGGAGTAAAGAGACCTCTACTGGATGGAGAATTTAAGAATTGGATACGGTTTCGGAGTACTTTAGTAATCAGGGCAAAATTAAAATTGCATTTTTTTCTCAGAACGAACGAAGAGTGCACGAATATTTAAAATCTCCAATTCTTTTTCAATCTTCTTCGTCTTTACAGTAACTCAGGGTTGCAAAGATACCGTCCAGAACTCATAACTAATATAATTTATTTCAAAATTTTACGTTGCGACATGACTGATGGTCCGAAACAAAGAAGCGCACTTTTAGTGGCCCCGCCCTGGCTCGGGATACGTCGGGTTAACTACGTTGATATCAATTTCACTATCAACGCTTGTCAATTTGAAATGCCCGGTGCAACTGCGTATCCTGGATATATAGATTCGCTTAACCCACATTATAATATGAAAATATAATTATGCGTCATTCTAATTTGTAACGTTATCGTATCAAATTTAAGATTAAATTAATTGGAAAGGGATTAACGGGATAATAATTTAAATTTTCATGCAATAATGTAATGTATTATGCATATCTTACTTGGTATTGTGAATGTATTGAGACCTGGGCAAACTGTTTCGGTAAACAAGTCGGTCAACCTGTTGTGCTTTACGCGCGGCGGATGAACTTGTACTGACGGCCGACGCCTACCATCCGCGCTTGTGGCGAGCGGGCCCAGGGGTGGTATATAGATTTTACCCGGAAGGGATGAGCTGGGGTAAGTGGCTGTGACGTAAGCGGGCCCCCAGATTTGCATGAGCACTGCCATCACAGTGAAAGGCTAGATGGGGCGGAACGTGCTGAACATCTACGTCTTCCATTTTTTAATTATTTAAGGGATGAACAAAATGTCAACAAAGGATGAAGACTGTTGTCGTTGCGGGTCCCAACACAGATTTAGCCTTTCCCTCGGGCTTGCCGCTGTAGATCCTGGCGACACAGGAGTAGCAGAACGTCACCAAAAAACATTTTAAATAACAACAACGCATCTTCAAGCCACTAACAGAGTACCAACATCCCGACATACTTGTCGCGCTCCACGTTCATAACTCTCATCATAAAAACACTCTAATAGCGAAGGCTGTTCGATAAATTAAAAAATATCCGAGTTTTTCGTAGGAATATTCTTCTATTAATATTGTAAGGAAACCGTCTATTGCATTAATAAGTGTTTTGATTAAATATTAAGAAACTAAAGGAAGAATCCTACTAATATTTTAAAGGCGAAAGTTTGTGAGTGTGTTTGTTACTCTTTCACACAAAAACTACTTAATGGATTTTCATGAAACTTTACAGTAATATACCTTTCATATCAGAATAACATAATGAGTTAAAATTTATAGGGATTATTTATAATTTGGTTATAATATAACGATAACTGTCAAGTAAGTCGGCCCCCTGAGAGCAATATTGGCGTGCGCTGCCCTAATCGTTGGAGTTACACAAAGATAATTACTGTAGGATTATTTATCTTAAATAGTTCTAAATAAAAGTCCGCGACAGCATATATCTATCTTTTATGTGTAAGTCACTATGACCAAAATAGTGAATCAAACATTCAATTAAATTGGAGATTTTTTAACGATGCACATTTTAGAATATTTATCGAACTCTTATGAAAATTGCTACATCTGTCACTTTACGTACTGAATGTAAATAAACTTTGTCTTTTACACTAAGTAATTTGGACGAATAGATTAAAAGTTGTTATCACGATAAGATTGACTTAAACGGAATATCTAAAAGCGCCTAAAATGCGCGGCGATAAATTCGATTCTCAAAGCGATATTTATTTATTATTATTATTATTATTTCAGTGTAACATTAGAATAATATATATTTCAGTATAATATTAGATTATGTATAATAATAACAACACCATTATTGAATCCACGCGAGCGAAGCCGCGGGCGGAAGCTAGTAATATATAAGACCCGTTTTAGTTTCCAGGGTTATGGGACGAAGGCTGTACATTAAAAGTCGGTTCTCATTTCATTTTGCAGAGTTCCAGATGTAGATATGTAGTAAAGCTGATTTGTTACAAACTATTTTTAATTTATTTTTTTTGCCAATCAATATTCTAACTTATGTTTGACATATTAGATACTAGCGTTGAAGCCCTTCTATAAGTACCAATGAAAATTAGGTACATTCAAATAGAACTGCTATAGAATTCCAATATCTGCTATAATCCTACCTGACCTACGTCAATAACCTAAACAAATATGCATGTATA